>JAOXJM010000013.1:1859693-1869879 GCA_026413425.1 Tringa solitaria | reverse complement strand
TGGAGCAACCTGGTGTGGTGGGAGGTGTCCCTGCCCAGGGCAGGGGGTGGGAACTAGATGATCTTTAGGGCCCCTTCCAACCCAAACCATTCTGTGGTTCTACGATTCTACAACCACAGGCATCTGCAGGGTGAGGAGCACGGAGCACCAAAGCTCCCTGTAGCACCACGCTATACATAGGTGAGGGGCACATCCATATGGCATCCCCAGTCCTTTATCTGTGTGTTCCTGCTCAATCACAGCACCCTGTCAGGAACAGGACAGCAGCTCAGACCCAAGACACTCACCCCATCCCATGGGAAACCCTCCTTTCCAGGCCAGGATACCAGCACTCAGCTCCCAGCCCTGGCAGCTGCTTCACACCAGTTGATTTTTTTTTTTTTTTTTTTTACTTTTTTTTTTTTTATTAAATGCCATTTTAGGACTTGGGCAGAGGCAGCCGGACTCCTATTGATTTATTCAGCTCATCAAGAATAAATCAAACAACCTTGCTTTCTCCCGCTGCTTTTCGCCTTCGCTGGAACGTGCGCTCCTCGCCAGATCCCTAAACATAGATAAGCGGCCGGGAGGATATTCGGGGGAAGTATCGTATATTCTTGCTCTATTCTTATCCTATTCTCTAGGCAGCCAATTTTGGCCACTGTTTGAGATAAAACCCTGGACTACAGAGCTTTTTAGTGGTCTGCTCTTCTGATCCACTACAGCTCCTCTTCTAATCTTATCCGGGGGATTAACCCCGGCAAACTCGCCCCCAAAACCGACCCAGACCCCACCTAAAAATAACAACAAATTGTTTTTCCCCCCCTCCTGCATCCCCCAAATCGCTTGTTCGGGAGGCGGCGGGGAGGAAGAGGGAGAAGATGCCATGGGTTTCTCAACAGTTTGGTGCCTCCCACTGAAATCCCTCCGTCTCCCATTCGGGGCCGGGTTGTTTTAGAGGAGGTTTTTTTGCACATTAGTCATCCCTTCTCCCGAGTTGCATAACGCCACTGCTAAAAATTGCATCGTGCCCGCTCCATGGCAGCTCTCAGCCTCAACCCTTGGTGATCTGATGGGGGATGAGATGTTTTTTTGGGGTCCACCAAGGGTTTTCCACACCAGGCAACCGGCTCCGGTGTTTGGATGAGCTGATTTGGGAGCCTGGTGGGAGGGAAAGGAAAGGATGGGATCTCTTGGGATCTATGGCTGTGTCTGCTCTGGGGTTAATCCTCTGCTTTCAAGAAGACTCAACCCCCAAAGTTTGAGCCTCTTGATCTGTTGTTTCTGCAAGAGACGGAGCAGCAGAGCTGGTTTTTCATGCCTGGCTCGTTCCCAAAGTCAGTACGTGACCTTGGTTAAATCATTTATGATTCAGAGACCACTGAAATCATAGAGGGTGACCTTCCCTCTCACGCAGGCTGGGGATATTCCAGCTCCTCCTGCTTCCAGAGGAGCCTGCTCCGAAGGGCAGGATGCACCAGACAAGTACTGGGATGGTGCCACCGTACTCGCCTCTTCGCCCAGCTCATGGGGTTTTGGGGTGACTCATCAACCTGCTGAGATATCCCAACCTTCTGGTAGAGAAATACACTTTAATTACAGGAATTCAAGGAATGCAGCTACAACTCAGGGTGTTGCCACCGAGGAGTGAATCACCACCAGGGCACAGGGCTCAGGAACCACTATGGGACATCCTGGGCAGAGGAGGGATGCAGTTTATCCTAATTTCTCCCTAAATCCAGAGAAATTCCAGCACCAGATCTAACCAGTGTTCAGCTCCTGCCATTAAACCCCAGGATCCAGCTCATGGCACCAAGTTTTTTTCCCCTATTTTCTCCTTTCCTTCGACTCTTCCTTCTCCACCTGCGGAGGGGAAGGCAGGAAGGAAGAAAAGCAAAATAAAAGAGGCAAGAGCTTCTTGTTGGCCCCAGGTAGGACTTGGAGGGGGGGGTTGTTTTGGCCACATGGTGACTGGCTCCTCCTGGCAGCTCCTTCAACTCAGTGGGGAGGAAAAAAATAATATATAAGCCAGAAGAGGCATTTAATGCTTCTTCCTTGTGTAGCATCTCTTCCACTGTGGCAGCAAGGAGCTTTACTGCAGGAGCCTCTTGGTGTTAACCCTTCCCTACACTGAGGGAAACTGAGGCACAGGGAGACTGGGAAGGAGCAGGAGGGTCCTGGCTGTGGGATCTGCCAAAATCCAGCCTTGGACCAGGGGGACTCTCACACTGCACCATCACCCAAGCACCAGCTCTGGTTTGGCCGCGATGGAGGTGAAGGGACTGACCCCCAAAAAGCTCTTGGGGCTTTCATTTTGCTTTCTCCACATCCTCCTGCTGGAAGCCCCCAGGCTCCAGCCCCATTGAGCTGGAGTTGCTCAGAGTAAGGGAAGAGGCCAAGAGAGCACCGGGATTAGGGTCAAAAAAAATTTGTTCCCACCAAACCAGCTCTTTTCAGCCACCCAAGACCCAGACACCTCCAGGGAAGGGACAAAGCCAGATGTGAGGCAAAAGTCAGGGGACTGAAGGTTTTGTTCTAGCTCAGGGAGACACCTGAGATCATTCCAAATCATCCCAAAAATCTAATGATGCGAGCAAAAAAAGAAAACCAGCAGTGCATCACCAGTTTGGCACTCCAACCTCATCCTCCCAAGCTGGGGGAGGACCCAGTTTAAACCCAGCTCCCAGCCCCATGGGGATGCTCTGCCCCACCAACCTGTGTCCATCTCAGGAGAGGAGTCATCCCCCCATCCATCTAGGCATCATTTGGTCCCAAATCTCTCCTTTCCCCAGAACTCAGCAGGACCTTTCCCAACTGCTCCCAGGGATCCATATTCCCACCTCCCAGCTTCATGGGAACACCATATATATCGATTTTTCCAGTCCTTTTATCCCAGTCTCTGCATGTTCCCTGCACCCAGCCCGGGGCCCTACAGCCCCCCTGGGACCTCCAGGCTGCCCAAAGCCACCTTCAGCCCACCCCTGAGAGTCAGATGGAGAAGCAGACACAAGCAGGGAAGAAACTAGTGAGATTTCTGTAGAAAAAGGCAGAAAAAGGCACAAAACCAGAGGGGAACCACCGCTGGGCAGGGAATAGAGGTTTATTCATCCATTACCTCCAGAAACTTGAGGCTGTTTTAAAAATAAATAAATAATAATAAAAAAAACCCTAAAATTATATGAACTCAGCCATTTCCAGCACAATGATATATAATTTTTTATGAGTCAACGTGTCCTTGCACTTCCACCACCCTTTAGCCCACGTGCAAACGGCCCACGGGAAGGAGGGCTCGACCCCAGGGGGAACCGCATGGGTTGGCCCGATTTATTTAGGGTGAATAAGGTTTTGAGGGGAGAAGGGGGGGAAAAAAAAAAAAAAAAAGCAAAAACCAAACCACTGAGCAAACCCTCAACCCTGTTCCGGGGACTGTCCCAACCACGTGGACACGAGATGAGTTCAATGGAGACGTTACACGTCCTGCAAACCGGGCAGGGGGGAGCACGGCGGCGGCACTGCTGGGTTGGAGAAGGTCAGAACCTGCTTCTCAGCGATGGAGATGTCCCAGCTGGGGCTTGGCACCAGGAAAAAAAAAAAAAAAAAAAAAAGTGGGCAAGGGACGGGGGCCAGAGCCACCGGAGACGACAAAGCGGGATCTGGGTGGCGTTTTTTTTAGAGGATGGAGGGGACGGGAGAGCAGGGACGGTGCAGAGGACAGGGAGAGCTGCAGCGGGAGGCGAGGGGAGCCAAGCCCACCGTGGATCCTGCCACACCGTCTATGCTGCTGAGGCTCCGGGATTTTCCATAGCCTTGGTGAAGAAAAGGGAGAGGTTAGAGCCCGGCAGATTCCTTCCCAAGGCTCGGAAAGCAAAGAGCCCCAGGGTGAGCATCATCGCCCAGCCCCACGCCCCGATTTAACCCCCTAAAAAAAAAAAAAAAAAGAATTAAAACATCAGGAAGGGGTTTTTTTTATTTTTGAGGGCAACCAAACTTCTGCAGATCCTCCAGATTTCTCCTCCTTGCTCCCCGTGCAGCCCAGCAGCACCCAGGACTCAAAAAATCCTCGATGCTGGGAGACCAAATCACTCCTCGGGGAGGAAGAGGGGTTTGTTTCCCCAAAATGCTCGGAATGAGGAATGAGCCTGGGGATCTCACAGGCTGAAGCAAATGGGGAAAAGCAGCAGAACTCAAGCAAATATGAGATTTGGAAGGAGTTATTCCCCCAGCTCTGGTTTTTAAGCCGGCTGTAGCAACAAGCTGCTGCTGACACCTTTCTGTATGGAAAGGAGCAGGTAGACATGCTCATTATTTTCCATAAGAAACTGCATTAAAAAGCAAATATTTCTATTGCTTTAAGCATGGGAGCCCTTTACACTCCCCCAAAGAGCCAGAAATTGCCCCAGCTTTCATTAAAAAGCAACAGCCAGAACAAACGGTCTCGCGGGTCAAAAGCCACTTTTTCTTCCTGGAAAGAAACAAAGTATTTGTACTGAAAATTGGATTTTTTAGGTCCGAACGGCAGCCTCGATCAAAGGCGAGCCCCCCCCAAATCTGCTCTGCGGATGGCTGCATTTTGCAGGGCCAAAAGATGGGAAATGAAGGATGCTCTTGCCGTGCCGTGCTGGATGCATCTTTCCAGAGAGCACCCGGAGGAACGAATCCAGCCCTTGCCTTCCCCGCAAGCTCCGGAGGCAGCGAGCGCACGAGAGCTCACACGCAGGGGGGGGAGCAGAGGGAGGCGGCTCCCCGACAGCAGGAAAACAAGGTGATGGATGGCCCCTTGGGCAGCACCAAGCTGGGGAAACCAGCCCCCCCACCTCCCTCCCCTCCCGGGGTGGGGGTAACGGCACATTTTGGGGGTCTGCTTCGATGGGGAGGCACCGACGGCAGGTGCTGGCTCGGCCAGGATGTTTAGGGCTTGGATCAGATGGGAGCAATCATGGCATCACCCCCCCTGAGGAGGATGCTGAGGCACAAGCCTCACCTGGAAAAGGCTCCAGAGGAGCACCTCTTTAAATTGGATTTTTATCCTCTTTTTACACCTTTTTTTTCCCCTACCCCTACCCCTTTCCCAACCACAACAGCCCACAGGGAGGCACGGGATTCTCCGACCCCTCCCCATAACTCAGCCACCCCCCTCGAGGAGACACGGCTCCCCCAGCTTTGAAGCAGAGAAAGGTCCAGGGGACAAAGGACCATCTGCCCAAACCTGTTGCTGCCTTCGGCAAAGCTTTTCCAGTTCCCGCAGCGGAAATGGGAGCAGAATCAGCCCCCAAAGAGAAGAGCAATTTCCTTATTTACTTTTTGGCACGAATCCACGCAGCCAGCGCAGAGGAAAGCGAGCTCAGCCCTGAGCCCAAGGAGGGGAGCCCCATCCTGAGCTGGGGATGCTTCCCACCGACAGCAGCTGATGCAAAGACCCCTTGTTCTCCCCCAAAGCCCCCCCCTCTCCCCCCCAAAAAAAACTGCATGAGGCTCATCCTTCAGCAAACCTCGCTTTTTCCCCCCCCCAGGAGGGCTGAGGCTCTTTGAAGAGGTCTCATGATTCCCTGCCACCCCAAAGCCCTGCGTGTGGGAAGTAATGGTGCCGAGATGCAACCGGTCCCTGAATGCTTAGGGTCACCAGTGGATCCAGCACCCAAACCCCATCGTTTTGGCAGAGAAGTGTTATGGGGTCAAGTCTTACTAGAAGCTGCCTTGGAGATACAAGGACCCACTGATGTCCTTGAGCACTTTATAGGGATGCTCTTCACCCTCTTGCTCAGGTTATTGAGTAGAAATGGGTGGAAACGGGTGCAGGAACAAGGCAAAAAATCACGCTGCCAGCATTGATTAAGTCTCAAGGATCACAGTTTGGGGCAGCACTTCATAAAGATGCTTGATTGCCCCAGGGCCCCTCTGCAACGGGACTCCGAGGGCAAACCTGCCCCCAGCCCAACACTTCGAATTTCTCCATCAATTTATTCCCAAGCCACGCTCACGGGAGCACCTGGGAAGGAGCTCAGGACTCCATCCCTCAAGGCCATCGCGGTTTCTCACCAAGCTCAGGGCCAGGTGTCACCCCTTGAAGTCAAGCCACAAAACACCGGAGGGTTGCGCTCTGCTAATTACCACCGGTGCCCTTCGTTAACGGAGCCGGTATGCCGGCAACTCGCCCGAGGTGCTAACTGAGGTCACCGGGATTGCTTTATTAATGGCTTTGTTGCCAAGGAGCCGGCTAGAGGCATCTCATAAACAGCGTGGTGGGGCAGGGGGTACCCCCTGGGGCAGGGAGGGGGGTTTCCCCCCAAGGAGGGGGCCGGTGATGCCGCGCTCCCCACGTGCGGATGCTCAGAGATGCTCTGAGGCAGTGGCAGCAGCTGGGGAGGGGGTAAGGCGAGCAGGCAGCATTGCCCAGGACCACCTGTGCTTGGTGATAACAGCAGCCCGACCGCTCATCTGCGCCGTGCAAAAAAAGGGGGGGGGGGGGGGTTTGTCCCTGCTCCCCCAGCCGAGCATCACTGGTGGGTGCCCACGTGAGCTGGATCCCGCGCCGCTCAAGCCCCGTGCCGGTCACGTCCCTGCACTAATAGCAAGCAACGGAGTGAAAATTAGCTGCGTGGGGCTCTGTGTTCCGGCAATTAAGCCAAAAATCCCTGCTTTGCGATGCCAGGGCCATCACAGGGTAAACCCCTTTCCCTCCGTTCAGCCCCATTCCCCGTGGGTCCTCTCGAAATCCCACTCTGGTTTCAATCACTGCCTTTTCCTAGACCATCATAACCAATCTCGCCACCACAGGGGATGCTGGACTCATCCCCCCTCCATATCCCTCCATCCAAGCAGAAGAAGAGGGCTCACATGCCAAGACAGACCCACGCCAACGTGTCTGTGCCCCAGCAGGACACATTTTGGGGAACTGCTGAGCAGCACCTGAGTGCTGGAGGGAGATACGGGGTCTGGAGCCATCCCTGGCAGCAGGGGAGGAAGGTGACAACACTAGAAGCAGCAACATGGACAAGAAACACGTGCCACATGGCAATCCACTGCAATCCAGCTCGGTCTTCTCCAGGGCCCAGTTCCAAGGGGTGGTGGGCAGGGGTAGCTCTTCTCTTTGAGCCACCCCAACAAGACCAACCACTGGAATCGGGCTCGAACAATGATGGATGCTGAGATCTGCAGCATATTCCTGAACCAGCTCCATCCCCTGATTTCCACAGCTTGTACAGACATCAGTACCTGTCCCAGGATCTGACAGATGGCCATCAGCAAGTCGGGCTCAGAACCAAGCTCATCTCAATTTGCAGAGCTGCCAGCATCCCAGTACCAGAACAAACAGCCTCAGCAGGAGATAAATCAGGACCAAGGGAAGAGGCGCCTTCACGGCTCCCAACAGCTTTGGGCTGGAGCACAGGAGGGTGCTTTGCCCCTCTGAACATCTCTGGTCACCACCAACCCTGACCACACTGGGGCATTTCACCAGGGAAGACGACAGCTGCCCACTCAGCATCCCACCGGTCCATCCCCAACAGCAGAGAGCAAGGCTCCCTCTTCCCAAAACATCTCAGGCATCACTCAAGCCCTTCTGGGCACCAGATCCACCTTTCTCCAGGTGCAAGACTATTTCAGCAAGATGGACCCACACTCATATCTATTTTTTAATTGTATAAAGCACATTTTCAGGAAGGACACCAGAACAAACCACTGAAGATCACCAAAGTGCCCTTTCGAATAGCTGTTGCTGCCACCACGCATGAAATGAATCTCCTCATCTCCTGCAACCAAGTAAAGTGATTTGGGAGCCCAGAGAGAGCATCACTGGATCCTCAGCTCTTAGATCTACTCTGATTTTCCTGGCTTCAGTGGGATCAAGCTCAAATGCTTCAGTTGAAGAGGTGCCTGACTTGAGCATCTTATAAGGATGAAGAACCTCGCTGGCTTTCATCCCTCTCCTTCAGCCCTTCCAGTTCAACATCACCCCCCACCCCAGTCTGGAGCAGGACTGGAGCCCCCTCACCTCTTCGTGTCAGCAGGCATTAAGAAAAAGAGACTAATTTCACATTAAAAGGCACTGAGGCTTTTCAAACAAATATTTGTGCACTACACACTTCTACCCAAAGATGAACAAAGCCTTCCTTTTTTTTCCCCCTCTTTTTAAGAGACGATGCTGAGCAGCAGTGCCACAGGGAGTCCTTGACTTCCCAGGAGGAAGCAACCAATTTCCTTCTACTGATGTAATAAATGTGATTGCCCCCAAACACCTCCCTGGGTCCCAAAACCACCCCATCTTTACCATCCCAAGTAGTGCTACATCAAGGAACCCTTGAAGGGCTCCAAAGCGTCCACACCAGGAGCCAGCAGGTCTTGGTGAGCAACTCAGAGATGTAGAACGTCATCTTTTCTCCTGGCCAGTCCCAGCTCACGGCCACCGGTCCCTGTGAGCAACTGGCATTAGATGGCACCAAGGAGGTAGAGGAAGGTCAGCTCTGGAGCTACATCATCCCACACCACGAGAAAAATGGCAGAACTGAAAAACTGAGCCCTGACCTAAGAAATACCCCAGCAATCGAGGGTGCAGCTGGGGTTTTGTGGCTCAGGGTAGGAACTGGATTTACCCTCCCAGGGGCTGGGGTGCTGCAAGGTGGGCACGGGTCACGCTCACTGGTGGAGAATTGAAGGCTGGAGGATGGTGCGAAGGGACCAGACTGAAGAGGACTGTTGTTTTGCCATAGGAAAAAGAGTTTTATGTTTTCCTGACTCATCTCCCCCACAGTTTCCCATAGAAAACCTCAACACTTCGCACAGCTCCCTTTCCAAGCCCTGAGGAGACAGCCTTTCTGGCAGCCCCGCGCTTTTGGCAAGGCAGAACTCGACACATCGCGGCTCCCCACACTCAAACCCACCAGAAGACATCAGGGAGGGGAGAAGAAAGAAAAAGCTTCTAGAGTTTTTTCTCCCCCCTACTAAAAACTTTTTGACCACCTTCAGTCACAACCTCACCACCTCCCCAGGAGAGATGTCCCCCTCACACCACCCTGAGCCGGGTGATGGAAGCCCAGGGAGAAGAACTGGAGGGACAGGAGAAGTCAGAGCACTGGGGAGCAAAGGGACAGACCTGTCCCCAGCCAGCATAGGGTCACAGACCCCAGATGGTGGCAATCAGAGGAGGAGAACTTGGGGGAGGAGAAAACAAAAGGCATAGAGCTAGCATGGAGAGACATGGTGGAGGGAGATGAAGCACATGGAGAGGCAGGAGGACAAGTGGATTTGGGGAGCAGAGAACCACAGCCAGGCAGGCAGATGGAGATGAACCAACATCTGGGATCGATGCAACAAACCTCCACCTCGCTCCTCCATCTCCCCCTCCCCAGCCCACGGGCCAGCTCACACCTCCAGCATCAGTTGTACCTTTCTGGATGCCTCCATCCGCTGCACAGGAGAAGTCGCCGGTGGCCAGCAGGAAGCACGTGGAGGATTTCTTGTTCTTATCCCGGGTGCTGGAGCGCCGCATGGGCCGTTTCTCCTCATCGGTCGGGGACAGTGGCTGCTCCTCATCTGACATTACCACATTGGCCTCACCGTTCTGCTTAGAGTCTGCAAGAAGGTGGCAGAGACCCATCAGCCATCAATAGACACACAGGACAAGGTGCTCAGGGTGGCCAGAAGGGTTTGATTAGACCACGCCAGGAAGCAGAAGGCTAGATTGCAGATAGCCCAAAGCAACACCCACAAATTCAGCCTGGAGATGCCAATTTAGAGCATCCAGGGGAGCAGGACCACGCCAGATTTTAATCCCACGCAACCAACAGCAGCTCTTACTCCCTGAGGGTTATATACCCAAGCAGGCTTTGCCAGGGAAGGAACACCCCTGGTCTTTGAGACCCACCCACCTAATTGGTAGGAATTAGCTCTCCAAAATTCACCCTCCTGAGACACAGGCTGCTCAGGTTAGTGGTGATGTGCTAATTTATGTCATCTGACTTAGTGGTTCGTTAGCTGAGAGGCTGCTATGCCAGGTGAGGGTCTGGCCTGAATTCCTGGATCAGTGTTGGGGTGAAGGGATGGGGCTGACCTCCTCCTCCAGAGCACTCTCACTGCTCCCGGGCTCCTGGGGCAGATGGGATAGAATCATAGAACGGTTTGGGTTGGAAGGGACCTTAGAGATCATCAAGTTCCAACCCCTCCTGCCCTGGGCAGGGACACCTCCCACCACACCAGGTTGCTCCAAGCCCCC
>JAOXJM010000013.1:1831703-1843319 GCA_026413425.1 Tringa solitaria | reverse complement strand
GCCCCGTCCACCCCCCACCCCCCAACACCCTGGGTCTAACACGGAGCAAACACCACGAAGAAATACAGCATTTCCACAGATAAAAAGAAAGGTGGTGTCCCTCCTCCTCCTCCTCCTCTTGCTCTCTGCTGGGCCCCCCCCAGGGCACTTTGGTACCCTGGGGCTGGGGGGTGGGGAGGATGGGACAGCCACCCACCACTCACGAGAAATTAAAAAGGTAAAAATATGCCCCAATATACAGTGAGAATTGATCTGTACAGCACTGGGAATGAAAATAGGTCACGGGCCACTTTGGAATACGTTTTTGTCATTTAACAGCATTTACAGTGACATTTACAGAATAAATATACAATAGAAATAGAGAATCTCTAGGTTATTATTCCATCTCCTCTCTCTGTATATATTTTATATATATATATAATATAGCTTTTTTTTTCTGTTGTTGCCTTCTTATTGACTTTGCCTCTTATTGACGCTGCGAGAAGAGGGGAGGAAAGCGACCTCCTCCCTGGCTGGTTTGGGAATGGGGGTGGGAGAGACGGAGGGTCGGATCCTTCCCCCTCCGGGGTCTGAGGAGCAGCTTCCCCCCGGGAGCGGAGGGGACCGAGCACTACGGGAGGTGTCCTGCTCTGGTAACTCCATGGGAGCTACGGTGGGAATCCGGCCCCCGGGCTCAGGGGCATCGGGAAGGTGAGGTTGGGCAACGGTTTGGCTCACACTCTGTTTTGCTGATTGGGTGGAGGACACTGGGGACAGAAGGAGAAGTAAGAGATGGGAAGGAACATCTTGCCTAACGGTGGGGAAATGCCATGGGGTTTGTGCTTCTTCCATTCAGGGATGAGGTGGTGGGGATATCTCCAAGTCCCTCTGCATGGTGGGGACACAGAAATAAGGAGAGAGAGAGTGGAGGGGATGGTGAAGGGGGAAACGCTGGAAGAGAGACAAGAGCATGGCTGATCCTGACCACACTGGGCTGGTGCTTCTCAGAGCCATCAAAGATGGAGCTGCTTTGGTTCAGTCCATGCCTCCATCACCCCCCCTGCAGAAAAATAGTTAACGAAGGGCCTGAGCTAATTGTCCAGGAAGAGTCTCCAGGTCACCAGCAGAGCCCATGGAGAATGACTGAAGGATCACAAACATCATTTTAGGGGATCTCCTGGACCCAGGGATGCGAAGAGAATTCAAGTATGTGGCGAATGGACTGGATACTTTCTGCCTTTGCCTCCCAGCCAAAAGGAGAATCAAGGTGGTTCTTCACCCATTGATAGGAAAGCAGAGGAGAGAAGGGCTCGTGGGCAAGCACCCCCAAACTTGGCCTTCAGGCTGGCTTGAAATACCATCATGCAGGATCTAAGCCCAGCAGGTCCACGGATGAAGAGCTCCCTCAGCTTTTGGAGGCCACAACAACATGATGAGAGGGGGAGAGGGTGCAAGCAGGGGTCTGCTCCCACCTCCCCATGAGAAAAGGAGGAAGATGCCCCATAACACTGGTGCCCTTGGCAGAAACACTCAGATGCACGGAGGATTCAGGAAAACGACCTTCAGTCCCAGTGGGAGAGACTCTGAGCCGGGAGATCCCAACCTTTCCTAGATGGCATGGGGAGAAACAACATAAGGGCACATGAATCTGGTGCCCCTATAACGTGGATGAGCACAATAGAGGTCCCTGGACTCTAACAGGGGCTCACCAGCCTGGATCAAGAGCTAACGGGGACACTGGGACCTGGCACTGATTCCCAGTAACTGCTGCTCGGACCTCTGCTGTCCCCAAGAGCTGGTGAGACCCCATGGAGGTGCAACATGAGGCCAATGTAGTGGCCCTGGCTTGAAGCTACGAGAAATGATCCCGTATGTCCAGATGTAATCACTGCCCAGCTTCCCCCAGCTGGAGGTAGGTCAGGGGGTGGTTTCCTGAGAGGTAAACCAGGACTGTGATGGGACTGGATGCCCCACAGCTCTTCTGCTTGTCCCTCTGGGACGTCTAAAGAGAGTGGCAAGAGGAGACAATCACTACGCCAGGGATTTTGGTTCAGCAGAGCATCCCACACATCAGGAGTAATTCCAGGAGAGCACTCCTGACCCCCATCAACGTGACCCTGTCCAGACCCTCCCCACATGCTTACATGTCCAAATTACCATTCCAGAGGACCTTCTGCCACTCAGCACAATAACTGCCTAACCACGGAGCACGCTGACCACATCATCCCATGGACGTGACATCTCCATGTCTCAGAACAACCCACCAACGCCGTCCCCATGCTGGTGGTGACAAAGCCAAGGACGCACCATCCACCATCTCACTCTTTGCAACGTCTCAGCCAGCCCCAGGCTGCTCCCTGCCAACCCTGGTCAAAATTCTGGGGTTATTTGTGGGTGTCCACAGCTATAAAAACCTACAGGAGATACAACAACAACAACAACGATGGTGACAACAACAGCACCCTTTTGTGCTATGAAACATCGATGCTTAATTGTGCTCGTTGGAATAAGGCCATGACTCCTCCCCGCTAAAGGACAACAGATTGGGAGGGAAGAGCGCTGGGTGACAGGAGGAAGCCTGGTTGGCTTTCCACCTGACGCCAGGTCCTTTTTCCAACCATCAGCTCCTTAGAAACGAGAGATTCTTTGCTTCAGATACGAGCTGCAGGAGAACAACTCTTGGGAAGGTATTGCAGCATCTCTTGTTCCTCCTCCCTTCCCCAAAGGCAAGCCCAGGGGATCCTGCCTTTCATGAGAGGGTTGTCAGAGGAGTCCTGCCCCTCCCATGGTCCCTTCTTCCTGATGTCAACCTTAGAAATGCTTTGGGTTACGATTTTAAGAGGGGGTTTTCTTCTTCATCTTCTTTATGAATTAATTTTCCTGTTGCCTGGACAGCCAGGATCCACTCCCCAGTGGACTTCCTCTCCCGGTGGGGGTGGTGGGTAGGCAACCATCACAGTTCGGATTCGGGGGTGCTGGCCAGTAGGTACCCACTCCCGTATCGTCCGTTGGGGGCAGTGCTCATTTCCATGGGGGAGTTGCTGCCAGGACCCAGGTAGGAACGATGCGTGGGCATGGGGGAGGGGGTCTCACTGGGCACTTTGCTCAGAATGAAGCGGGTCTCATCGTTGTCTTCCAAATTGGAGATGTCCTTCATCATCCGGCCCTTCTTGTAGGTGACAGAGAGGGCGTTGGAGCCGTCCGACACAAGGTGGAACTGTCGGAGGATGAAGACCAGAGGCAGAGGGAGGGATGCCAGGATGATCAGAGAGATGAGAATAGCCATGGCCCAGGTTGGGTAGAAAAGGAACTTTTCTGCGGCCTGGAAGAGAGAGATATTAGTGTCAAGGGGCTGTTACAGCAAAGGTGATGCATACCAGGTACAACATCTCCTAAGTGCTGGCCAATTCCTGCCACCCTTCATCCTCGGGGGCACCAGATGAAGCTATCGGAAGGTGGGTTCAATCCAAGGAAAAGGACATGGTCCTGCACACAGCGTGTAGCTGTGGAAGCAAATCAGACTCCAAGCTCCAACTTCAGCCCATGGTTCAGAGCTGCCTGGAGACTTCTGGACAGCGTGGACCTGATCGCCTGCAGAGTGGCCGCAGGCAGGACATCTCCCAGCAGGAGAGCGGAGGAGAAAGGAGCAAGGCTGGGAAGAGCAGGGTGGTCTCCAGCTCTCCCTTGACCCCTGCTCAGCCTGGATCTGGGGTGGAGGTGGCTGTGGGGATGGGACCTGTGTTCACCTCCTCTCTGATCCATGCTCACCTCCTCTCTGATCCATGCGCTGTAGCCCGGGGGGCTGACTCCCAGCTGGATGATGCTGGCAGTCATGAGCACGGCCATGCAGATGGGAGAGACGTACTTCCAGGTGTAGTAGTAGAACTGATAGGGCCGGAAACCCAGCATTTCTGTCAGCTCCTGCATGAACCTGCCAAGAAAAAGAGATGGAACTATGCCATTCCCCACCCTCAAGTAAGAAACTCCCTCCCAGGAGGCCCCGTTGTAAATTACGCTCAAGATAGAGGCTAAAGAACCACCCAGCTGATCCAGGCAAGCATCTCAGTGTCCCTCAAGCCTGTAGGACTGGTTTGGAACCTCCTTTGCTCTGCCATTTGAGCATTAGCCAGAACCTCCTTTGCTCTGGCCAACTCATGAACAACAAGAACAGGCACTGGGGAACAAGATCCCCTTCCAGAAGAACCTGGAAACCTCAGACAAAAGGGTAACCACAAGTGACAGAGTACCACAACCAACAGTAGATACCCACTAGAAGGATCTGTTCCTGGGCCTGGGTTACACCTAGGGCAGGGCAGGAGGATCAAGGTGAACTGAGTTCCTGCCCCTGTAAGGTCACTGCCCCTCAGGCACTTGCTCCATCAGAGCTGGCCTCCTGGGGAAAAAGCCATATGGAAAAGAGCTGGAAGGAGGTGGGGTTTTTTAGGCAGGAGTTACAGCACAGTTACTCTTTTTGTTGTACGAATGCCTTACTTATTGGTGCCATAAATCCAGGCCACAGCAATGTTCTCCAGGATGACCACGACCGTGAGTGGCAGCGTGGCTGAATAGTCGTCAAACATGGTGACAAAGTAATTCCCAGAGCGCTGCACAAAAATCAGTCCCACCACGAAGGCAAAGATGCAGCAACCAACTGTGGGGAGCAAATGGGCACGGTCAAGAGGGCACCCCAAGGGGAACCAAAGCCTCCTCCACAAGGTCCGTTCCCTGCATGAGCAGGGCCCAGTACACGTCCACTATGTCCACACCCTTCTTGGAGTGACTCCCCAGGACAATAGGGACCCTCCACCCCTTCCCCAGGAGGTTGCAGGAGAAAAGACCTCACCTGTGAACACTTCCTTCCGCACCTTGAAGGTGTCGATGATGGGTGTAGTGATGCCTGACATGGTCCCAATCATGCTGCCCAGCCCCAGGTTTATCAACATCAGGAAGAACATGACAGACCAAAACGGTGAGGCTGGGAAGTGGGTCATGGCTTCTGTGAAGGCAATGAAGGCCAGGCCAGTTCCTTGCACTGACTGTTCAGAGGGAGAAAGGACCAAAAGGTGAGGAGAAACACATCAAGGGCATAGCCTATAAGCCCCTGCATCCCTCAGGTTTCTCCTGAAGCCCTAAACCACTCTTCAAGGAAAGAAAAATCCAGCCTGGTACCCCAGCCTGGAAGTGGTGATGACCCTGCTAGACTTGCTATGGTGAGACCTCTCCCCCACCCCAGGAAGGACCATTCTGTGCTGGGGAAGACCACAGGGACAGGGAATCCTCATCCCTGGATGGTCTCCAGATCCATGTACCAGGAGTGACACAAGTCACAGGGAGAGGCAATGGGATAGGTCACCTTCTGGTCCTACTAGGAGAGCCACCAGGTACCTTGTTGAGTTCATCCTCCAACAGACAGGCATCCAAGCCCAGTTCTTTGAAGTGCCCCTCTTTCACTGTCATGATCACCCTGTACATCTCATTGTAGTCCTTGGCGGTGAGGTGGGAGAAGTTCACGTGGGGTGGGATGAGGTCATGGCTCAGCACATTGGTGTTCAGGTAGCCCAAGATCTTTTCAGCATTCCTAAGTGAGAGCAGAGCCTGGTCACCCTGAGATGTCCCCTTCCTTCCAGGGTGGAGGATGGGCCCTGACCATGGATGCCCTTCGCACCAGGCAGGGTGAACCTCCCTGGTCATGTTACCCAGGTCCCATTCGGAGGACCTCTTTGCAGTTTCCCAAGGTGTAAGTCAACATTGCATTAGGCCATATGACAGCGGACACAGATGGGGGACCACCAGAGAATGGGCATCTCCGTGACTTCTTCTCAGCCACACACTGCTGTGGCTTCTCTCCTGCTCTGAGACTCCACACTCCATGGCCGGGACTTTCATGGATTCAGCTCGCTGTCTGAAGACAACACCAGGGCTACAAATTCCCCTTCCTCCAGCTGCTCCTCGGGTACAGCACAGCAGCTCCCTTAACCTCACAGACAAGTGGACCCCACAATGAGCAGAAACTGGGGGAAACCCAGGAAACCCAATGAGATATGTTGGATTTACCCTCAATTAGCAGACCAAGAGATCATCTTGGGGCTGGGTTTTAGGTTGGAGAAGCTGAATACCCAACTCCCTCAGCTATCATGGGACACCTCTGGAGATCCAGGTCTTGATCATCAGGAACTTGGGTCCACCAAGACACACTATCACTCAGCTCCAGAGCACTCTATTGCCTCCAGGCCCACCACAACCAGCAGAAGTAAAGACCTTGCCCACCCCAAACAGAGAAAAATCAAGTCTTACTCCACCACACATTTCTCATTCATGATGTTGGCCTTGAAGCCCAGCACGGCAAACACAACCAGGGTGGCCAGAACGGACGTGAAGAAATTGATGAAGGAGACAAGTGTGGCATCAAAGTGGCAGTTGTTGTCCTGCTTGTTGTAGCTGGAGAAGGCGATGACTCCCCCAAAGCCCAGGCCCAAGGCAAAGAAAACCTGCGTAGCTGCCTCCCGCCACACCTGGGGGTCCAGCATCTTGTCCAGCTTGGAAGGAAGACAGAAGAAGAAGTCAGGTGGTTTGGTGGCCTCACAACTCTTCCCGGTGGAGCCAGAGTTAAACTAAAATGCTGCTGTGCCCACAACCTGGGCTGGTTTTAAAGGAGCCATGGGGATGCTTTGACCTACCACCATCATGGGTCTTGCATCACCCAGTACTCATAGGTCCTTTTTCTCTTCTCCACAGAGGGGGAAACTGAGGCACAGAGAACGGCAGGCAAAGGTTTGACCTGACCATGTTTCTGGGTGCTCCAGAGCCCAAGTGGGGTGCCCGGTCTCCTGGTGCAAAGCCCTACAGCTTCCCAGTGGACCACCCAGTTGCCCTAGGGAGCTGGAGTGCCTGCTCCCCCACCCAAGGGAGCCCTGTGCCACCCAGTGATGGGTCTCCATCCTCCCCCAGCCATCTCCTGCCTCCAGAGCGCCTGGAGCACTTGAAATCAAACATCTCAGCTGGTGGGTCTGTTTAACCTCCCGTCCCCCCACCCGCATCCCCCCTCTCCCGTGAGCCAGAGCTGCAGGCTGGAGGCCTCCGAGCATCATTCATCAAGAAATCATAATTAATATCTTCTAACAGCCTCGCCGGCTGAGCTGACTCATCTACATCTCTGCTTAATTAATTAATTAGCTGGTTAATTAATGGCATGCATACCACCAGCAGAGGTTTTGCTGCCAGCCAGCATCTTCCCACGAAATCTTTAAATATATTGCCTTGGGCACCCCCAGTCCCCCACCCTGGTCTCTGGGCACCCAAAGGTGAGGAGAGCGATGCCAAGGCTCAAAGCAGCTCCAGGGTGATGAGTCTGCGAGGTTCTTGGTGGTCCTGGCCATACCCCGTATTTATGGTGCTACTGGCACATCCTGGTGATATATCGGGATCTCCGAGGTAGTTTGGGGTTGACAGTCTGGTTTTTGGGGTGGGGAGCATAAGGGAAAACATGGTGCGACCAGCCAGGAGAAGAACCTGCTTGGAGACTCTCACCTTGGGCGTGAACATGTGCATGATCCCATCCACCGCCCCGCGCAGGAGAAGTCCTCGCACCAAGAAGCAAACCAGCACCACGTAGGGGAAGAGCGAGCTGAAGTACATCACCTACGGCGAGAGGGGTGGAACACGGGTCCAAGCTCATTTACTGCCCACCCGACTCAGCCACCTCCCACCCAACCTAAGGACAGCACAACCGGGGTCTCCTTCGTGGTTACCCTCCCCAAAATGAGCTCTGCTCTTCAGGCAGAGCAGGATGCTCCAAGTGTTGAAGCTCAGGTGGGTTTCCAAAGTGCTTGGACACACTTAAAAGAGAAAACTCTGTTGGGGCTGCTGAGCATGAAAAGGCTGGTGTTGGCTCAGAAAATCCCTGAAACACAAACTGCTGGTGCCTGGGGAGCTCCAGAGAAGGACATTTCTGAACCTACACCCCTTCCCAGGTGGTTCTTGGCATGGGGCACATTTCCAGTACCCCATGAGCAGACAGAGATGGGACTTCATCCTGGGCAGGGGACACCTGCTGCCATGGTCCCTGTCCCCGCAGCTCACTCCCACCCCTCTGCTCTGGGGGCCGTGGGACAGGGGTCTCATCACCCTCCCTGCTAATGCACCAGATGTTTTACACAGCACATCTGGAGACAGGGATGTTCAAGCATCGCAGGAGACCGTGCCCTTCTGCATCCGACCCCACCGCTTGCACAGCCTTGCTTGAGACGTCAATGGCCTCTGCAAGCTGATGACATCCCTCTCCCAAGGCTTTCTGGTCCTCCCTACCCTGCTTCTCCTGCAGAGTCCTAGCGAAGGAGGGCTCAGCTCCCACCCCTGCATCCTATGACCATCCTTCGAGATGAGGTTCACCAGGGGATTGAAAAGTTGGCAGTCCCCGAATGCAGCCTGGTGAGCCTGATGTGGCTGCAGGTGTCAGTCGGACTAAACCTCTTCCCAACACCCTATTTTGATCTTATTCTGGATCCCCCCAGAGATGGCCCCAACTCCAGGGTGGGTGTGAGCACCCAGGGGACACAGCATCCTCCAGCCACCCCAGACCAGGGCAGAAGAGCGTGGTCCAGGCAGGATGTTTGTGCCTCAAGGACAGACCCCAGCCAGGCTGATACCCACCTTTCCAGAGGACTGGATGCCTTTGATCATGGCCAAGCCAACAAGGCTCCAGGCCACCAGCAGACACAGGGTCATCTTCCAGTTGAGCCCCCCACTCTCCGAGATGGAGTTGGAGATGTCCAGAGTCTCCCGGTACCAGAAGTAGGTGGTGGCTGAGCTCCTCTCGCATTCGGTCTCCACAACTGCAAGCGAGCAGAGGCAAGAGAGCATGAGGGGATGGAGGAAAGTCACCCATCATCTCTTAGGGGGTGAATGCCAATTTATGCCAAAAACCTGATGGAGCCAGCCAGGGAAGGCAGGCACCCCTGGAAACTCAGGGACAGGAATTAATGGGGTTCATTTTTAGCAGGAAAAAGGAAAGATGGGACACAAAGCCACTGTCAGGTGAAAATAGGATGTTAAATACAGAAAGAGATATTTGCATTTGCTACAAAACCTCCCAGAATGTCCCAAGGAGATGCTCAGACACTATTAAACCCCATTAGCTCCATCAGCGTCTCAGTTGGGCACTGATGGAGCAGCCAGGTGAGCCCTGCCTGGCTCCCCCCATGGTCCTGGGTCAGATCCTGGCCCCGAGTACCAAGGCAGCCTGGAGACCCAAGCTCTGGATCCCCAAAGTGGAACCAAATCCCACCAGTGGGGACAGACCCCGAGGGGAGAATGTGGGAGAGTCTCAGCCAACCCAAGGGAAACATCTCCATATCACCAAAGCAGCTGGACTGGAGAGGACCCAGTGCCTCAGAAGACACCTCAACCTCTGGTGTCCCCAACCTCTGATAGCTACAGATGTTGAAGAACCTCAGTGTCCCCCTTTCCTGAGAGCTTCTCCCTCCCAGCCAAGCCTCCCCCTATGTCACCAGCCATCCCTTACCGGCCACTGAGCCGTTTTTCACGATGGGGCACTCGCTCCAGGGAAGAGGGTACTGGAAGGACTTAAAGAAGTAGAAGATGCTCCAGCCGATGATGACGTTGTAATAGAGACCGACAAAAAAACAGACCTGGGGGGGAGGAAGGAGGACATAGTATTAAATGACAGGGCAGTGACACTGTCCCCAACACACCTCCCGCTGGGCAGGGACCCGGGGGGAGCAGAACTGATGGGATCAGGGGATGGGCCCATTCCCACCCAGCCCTAGACCCATGAGTGGAGCTGGAAAAACTCCCCTTGGCCACTCAAACCTTGGCATGGGGGCCCTCAAGGTTTGCTTCCAGGCCACCCCTTGCAAAGCCACCCCGCAGCGGGGACCAAGGGGACCCATGGGTGCACTCACGAGGCAGCTGGCGTAGCCGATGCCCCCCAGGCGAGGACAGATGTAATTCCAGACGCCAATGCTGCCCCGGCGGATCCTCTGCCCCACTGCCAGCTCCAGGAAGAAGAGGGGGAGCCCAATGATGACGAGCAGGACCAGGTAGGGGACCAGGTAGGCACCTGGAAGGGGAAAGAAGCCACAACATGGATCCATCTCTGCCTGGTCTCACACAGCCAAGGAAGGATGGACAGGGACGGACAGACAGGGCAGACTTGGACAGGCTCTGCCGGGTCCATTGGCTCCTTTGTGATGGATCTGGGGAGCAGAGAAGACAGTCGTGGAGAGGATTAAACACACGTGAGTGGAAGGGGAGGGGGCCACATCCCCTGCCAGCGTGGGTACATGTGGGACAGACCCCAACTCACTCACTGCACCCCCACAGGTACAAGAGACACCTCCTGTCCTGGTTTGAGCAACACGGGACTAGTTTCTCTTCCAATGCTCAGGAAAACCGTACTTTTGGAAGACTCCAGTGTCTGGATTTGTGACAATATTTCTAGCCAGGGGTGTGGGTTTCAAGGTCTCGGTGTTTTCAAGCTCCACAGGTGCGGGGACGAGGAGGAGCGAGACCTGAGCACTTGACCCAAGCGGCCACCAGGGTTACTTCATACCATGAACATTTTCAATGTAAATTAGAAAGTTTGCTGAGGAGTTGGCTCTCTCCCTTGATGGCTGGGATCCTGAGAACTCCTTGCCCTGGTGCCAGAGCCCTGAGCCCTTCCCTTCCTCCCGAAGCCGCATCGCTCACAGGGTCCCACGTTGGCTGTCCCTGCTGGGAGGGCACAGCTTCCTGGGATAGAGTGGGCTGGGGGTAGTCCTGGTATATTTTATATTGATACGAGGATCAATATTGGGTTTTTAGTCTTATTAATGTTATTTATCTAGTGTTATTCTATTAAATCTATTTATATTTCAACCCTTGGAAGGGTTTTAATTCCCCTTCCCGGGTGGGGAGGGGTCACCAGGTGATAGAATAGTTGTCTAAACAACAATAAATTGTTGTGGGTCTCTCAAACCAAACCATGGGGACACAGGCACATTCCCAGCCATCTCAAACACACAAGAGCCTCCTGCCCACCCAGGTCCTGCCTTGCACACGTGTGTCTGAGCACAACCGAGCCCCCCTGCACCCTCAAAGGACACCCCCATCCCCGGCCGCAGCATCCACCATGCCACCCGGCGCGGAGCGAGGTCCTCCGGTAGGGGTAGAAACAGCTCGAATTAGAAACACAGTTAATCTCTGTCTAATTGAGGAGGCCGGAGAGAAATTAGGAGCTCCTGAAGCATAACCAAATGACCGTAAAGGATGCAATGACTCACGCTGCAGCGCCCTCCTGATGGATGACTCCAACCTCCTGCCAGGGGCTCAGAAGCACAGGGCTGGGGAGCCAAAGGCATACGTTGGACCCTGGTTGCCTTGGGCAAATTCCTGGCTGGATTTACACACCCCCCCCCGGCCCCGGGCAGGACCTGGGGAGCTGATGCTGCTCCGAGCAGCCCCTGCTGCAAAACATCTCAGCCAGCAAGAGCGTCCTGAGCTGAGAGCCCTGGGAGCAGGTTGGGGATTGATGTGTTAGAAACGAAGGTGGGGAGATAAATGAAGAGAAGAGGAAGAGTGGTGATAGGACAAGGGGCAATGGTTTTAAATTGGAAGAGAAGAGATTTAGATTAGATATAA
>JAOXJM010000013.1:1742598-1753816 GCA_026413425.1 Tringa solitaria | reverse complement strand
GTGTGGTGGGAGGTGTCCCTGCCCAGGGCAGGGGGTGGCACTGCGTGGGCTTTAAGCTCCCTTCCAACCCAAACCATTCTATGATTCTATGAATTTACAGCTCCCAACAGATTCAGACTTATTTATCCCTTCCTGAAAGATATTTTGGGGCCAAAGCATCCCTCAAACCAGGTGTGTGGGCCACGGCTGCGGGGCCAGGAAGGGCTGGAAGGGCTGGGCTGTGCTCACCAGCTTCTGCCAAGGCAGCTGCCACTTCGTTCTGGGTGGAATAGATGTTACAGGCAGACCAGCGGCACTGCGCTCCCAGCGCACACAGTGTCTCGATCAGCACCTGTGAGAGAGCGGGGTGAGCAGCAGGCCCGAGGCTGCGGTGATGGGCACAAGCACGGCACGGCGCCCTCAAAGCTCTCATGCAACGGGGCAGCGAGGAACCCATCAGAGATCAGGCTCCAGCAAACATCCCCCTGGGGAAATACGGGCAGCAGAACCTCTCCCAGATGTTTCCAGCAAAGAGAAGGTGCCTCCCCCAGTCGCTCACGGGTGGGAAACTTTCTTTCCCAGGGAAAAAAAAATGGTCTATCCTACCCCGGATGACCCAAATAAGCAGAAACTCACCGCAGTCTGGGCTGTGATGTGGGTACAGCCCACGATTTTAGCTCCAGCCAAAGGTTTCTCCCCTTGAGCCCGTTTCCTGAGCGAGATGAGAGCAGACATGTCTGCAAAAGGAAGAGGAAGGGGTTTTAATGAGGGCTTCCTCCAGAGAGGCCCTTCTTTGCCAGACCCTGGGGCCTCCCAGGCTACATCCAGCCCCACAGGCAGGAGAAAACTCCTCCTGAGAAGACTCCCAGGTCTAAACATCAGTGTCATTTGTCATTTGGCCGCGTAACAAGAGGGGCCTGGGACAGGCACTGCCTGAGGAAGGCAGCTAAGGACATCACCAGCAGAACAGCATCGAGGAGAAGCACCTAAAGAAGAATCAAATGGTGCTGCCACAAAAGAGCTGCTCTAAATGGGCCTGGATCATCTTCCCCTTCCACGGAGTTGGCAGCTTGTGTCTAAAAGGAGCCCGAAAGCAAAGTTGCCCAATCCCCCCCACTGGAAAGGGTAACTCAGCTTCCCACAGGCCCCAGGGGAAGGGGCTGGGACTCTCGGTTTTCACGTCCCCGAAGGTGTTGCAAGACTCTTGCCCATTGAGGTTTCTCATCCAAAGCCACCACAACATTAAACCCTGCAAGAGCTCGGTGGCTGTTAGGAAATGGATTCCACACGTCCCTAATGCCTGCTGTCGCGTCTAGCTCCTCCTCAAACAATCTGCTGATTTAGGGGGAGGGGGGAGGTTTAAGATGGTGTGGGAGTTGCCACGGCTCAGCTCCTGGTCTCTGGGGAGCACAGCTCCCGGCCACCACAAGCCCCAAGAACCCCCAGCTCCGTTTTTTACCTTGCTCAGCGATCTCGATCTCCCGGCGCCCAAACTCTGCCTGCTTGATGTTCTTCACGCAGAAGTTGCTGCTGCCTTTGGAGTTGGTCTGTTGTTTCTCTCGGGGGGACACCTCGTCATCAGAGCTGTCGGTGTAGGAGGCAGCTAAACCGGGAGAGGGACACACGTTATACCCCAGGTTTCAGGAATCTGGGGACCTCCTACCCCTTGGGGCAGGTTTCAGCTTCGTTTCGCTTCCCAGCTTTCACGCACACAGACATTCGTGGCCCAAACTACAAATTTCCTAACGAAAACCAACGTCCGGAAGGAATTTCTCCACGCTTGTCCTCTAAAACAACCCAGAGACAATTGGGTTATTGACTGGTGATCAACGCCTGACCTTCAGGAGCCCCCAGAATTATCCCCTCCACACGGCAGCGTGGAGCATCCTGAGATGTGGTGTGAGCAGCGCGTTCACGGCGGCACCGACGCCGGATTCAGGAGAGGACCACATAAGGAGAAGGAGCCCCGGCACCTACCGGAGCTGTAGCTGTCGGTGGAAGACTGGGAGATGGAACGGGACAGGGACCGACGGCCCGTCTTGGTTGGGAACTTGGAGAATTCCTGCATGTCATCTGCAAACTGGATTTGCTGAAAGGGCAGAGAAAGAGAAGTGCTAAAAAGCAGCCGGTGCTCCCTAAGGCACATCATCTTCCCGGGCTCTACGGGCACAAGGCTCCCTTCAGTCCACCTCGTCAGCTGTAGTCGCAGAAACGAGCCAAAAGCATCAAGGAACAGATCTGGGGCCGCAGATGCCAAAATTTGACCCTCCTTTTGGCCACAGATGCCAAAATTTGACCCTCCTTTTGGCCACAGATGTCAAAAATTGACCCCTCTCCTCTGCCCGACTATCCCTCTCAGCACAAAGTTAATACCAGTGCAAGGTTAAAGCAGATTTTAGGCCTAAAACATGAAGATTCCAAAAAATAAAAAGCACCCAGCGAGGCTTGAAACATCCCCTTTAGCCCATCCCTGGCTCCCTGAAGCTCCTCCAAGAAAGTCAGGCTCCTTGTACAACACAAATACTGTGCGCCCTCCAGAAAAGCCCCCCGCAGGCAGAGACCCTGCTCCAACCCCAACCATTCCCAGGGGATTTCTGCCCCAAAAAGCTCAGCAGGAAGAAAGCTGGGATGGTCCCAGCAGAAACCCGGATCCCTGGTGCTTCCAGGCTCTTCCCCAGGAGCGGAGGATCCCGCAGGGTAAAAAAACACGGCGCATCCTTCCAAAATCGACACTAAAAGCCCGGGGAGGGGGGGGAGAGAAAAAACCACTCCACGAGAGAGAACGTTTCAACAAAAAGCAGTTGACTTTGCATTTGCTTTCGGTCTCCTCTGCATTAAAGATGTTTCCATTGTAAGAGAAGCCCTAAAACAGCCACCCCTCCTTCTTTTCTCAGCCAGAGGCAACTCAAGGCTCCGGCACCTACCACCGGCTCATCAAATTCAAGCATGTTGGGCCGAAAGAGGAGAAAAATAGCCCCAAACCACTCAGCTGCTGCCCTCTTTCCCTGTGATCAGCCAGCAAAAAAGCCTCATCGCTGCTTCTGCAAGAGGAAAAACCCCAGAGATGAAAGGGAATTAGGAAAAGCACCAGTAAAACCAGCCTGATGTCCCCCTCCCCAGCACACTGCCAGGCAGGAGACCCTGACAAAGAGGCCCCCCCCCGGCACGGCCTCTTCCCTCTGATCGCGTCGCTGCAGGATTTAATTTTGCCACTTAACAGGGATGAGACGTCACGGCAGGGAGTGGGATTAACAAAGCATCCCCACCGACCCAGGAGACCCCGAGAAAAGTCCTGAAGAAAGCAAGAAGATGGAAAGAGACAGGCCACAGTGGCCTCGAGGAGGGGTTTTCCACCCCACAACCATCCCAAAGGCTCCCCCCAAAGCTTTGATGCGGGGAAACAGCCTTCAAGGGGAGAAGAATTAAAGTATTTAGTCGAGATGATCCATTCCAGAATGGAGAAATCTGCATAGTCTGGGGTGTCTGCAGCACTAGGATGGCCGTAAAATGGAGCCAAGGTTCCTGGAGAAACCCAGCTGATGGGCCAAAAACGATGGTGTTTTGCTCAGGAAGAGAAACAGGGACATGAAACCCACCGCTCAGTCCAAGAGAGGACTTTGTGGGGTGATGTGGGGCGATGGAGGTGACTCCAGCATCCCCTCCGGGAACAGACCAGCACCAACTCAAGTCCATCATCACACCCAGGCAGGATTCCCAGGCATTTTTTGTGGGTTTTTTAACCAGCTCCTCCATCCTGGATACGTTACAGCCTGGCATCTGCTTCCCAGAGCAGACTTCCCAACAGATGCCGTGCAACCCTGACGCAAACTGCACGGAATTTGCCTCAGTGGAAGGAAGGGGGAGGCTGAGAGGAGTTTGCGGGTTTGATTTTGCAACCGGTGTCAGGGCGTTGGGTGCAGAGGGAGGAACCGGAGGGCATCGTAACCCCCAGCAGAGCTGGGAGAACTGGTACAGAGAGATAAGAGGTGGAGAAACACTTCTAGCAACATCACACGGGCAGGTAACGGCCGTGTCCTCGGGGCTGGGGCGGGGGGGACAGCCCCGGTGGTTTCCCAACTGAGGAATGATATTGCTGGAATTTCTTCATGGTCTCTTGCCCGGATCAATCTTCCCCGGACAGCCCGGAGAAAGGCTTGTGCCACCTCCCTGCTGGCACATTGCTCCAGGGCAAGTCCAGAAGGGAGGGGGAAAATTATGAGTAATTTCAGAAGAGCAAGATTTTCACCCCTTTGTACCCATCTCTTCCTCTGGCAACTCATCAAACCAGAGGGTGTAAACGTGTCCCATAAAACAGCTGCTGGCATTAAACCAGCTTAAAATGTTAGCTGTGGAATTTTCTCCATCGCAGGGAAAGGTTTCCAGGGAAGAGGTGAATCCAGGAAGGAAAAAAAGCACCCAGAAAAACCAGGTTTTGCTGCTCCAGTTCATGGGAACCCCAGGGAAGGGCACTTCCCTGCAGGGAAAGGTGCTGCCTCCGTGGTCTTATGGAGGAAAGCTGCCTTGGGATGCGATGGGAAGGGGAAGGTGGGGATGGATGGACGGATGGATGGATGGATGGATGACGCTGGATGGGGCTTTGAGCAACGTCATCTAGTGGGAAGTGTCCTTGCCCAGGGCAGGGGCTTGGAACTCAAGGATCTTTAAGGTCCCTTCCAACTCTGACCATTCTATGGAGAGCTGTGATCCCCAACTCCACACCATCCCCACATCAACCAGGATCTACTTGTCACCATCAGGGAGAGACCGGCCGAGGGTGTTGAATCAGCTCCAAGGAGCGGCCCCACTTTTTAGGAAAAAAGAGCAGGTTCTAAAAAAATTTGGGGTTTGAATTCAAGGAGGGAAGGGGGGAAAAAAAAAATAAATCACTGCTAAAGAAACCAAGTGCTGAATTAACGACAGTAATCCCCGCCGTGGCTTTACCAGAGCTCATCTGAACTCTGCAGCTTAGCAAAATCTGCCCTGGCTAAAATTATCATCAAACATCACAGGCAGCTTCCACAGCCAAGGATCCCTTCGGCACATCCAACCCCTCCCGAGGCCGGCAAATTAACGCCGCGTCCGGCAACCAGCCGAGAGGAAGATGAAAAAAGTGGGGGGAGGAAGGACGGCGGGTGCCACGGCGAAGCCACCAAGCTGAGGGGTGACACGTGCGAGCGGGCGGCCGCGTTACCTTCCACGTGCCTCCGAGGGCTCTCCGGCTGCATTAAGGCGACGGAGAAAATCTCGTAATCCCTCGGCTTGTCACGGGAATTTGAATGAACGGGCACCCCCGGCCGGGAGATGAGGATGAGGAGGGACTGGGATGGGGGACCGCCGTCCGGTTAGGGAGAGCACGAGGGCGAATCGCATCCCAAACTTCATCCTCGCTGGAAGGGGTTGGTAGTTTGTTTTTTTTTTTCCAACCGGGTGGAGCGCAAGAGCAAGGAAAATATTTTTTTCATCCCAGCAATTCGTGACCGAGGAGGTAAAACAACACAGCCCGGATTTCTCCCTGCAGAAACGGAGCCGGGGAGGGGGGGGGGGTGGGGTGTCCAGCATCAGGCTGGGGTCCTGATGGAGCCCTGTGCCAGGAATGGTAGAGCAAGGGTTTTTTTTTGGGGGGGGAGATGGAAAACACCAGGGACCGACATCTCCTGCCAAGTATTTTTCCAAAGCAGCACTGATCGCTGCCTGCTCCCACCTGCCGAGCCACGTTTCCTCCCCTTGGGAAACCCAGCCCGACCGTGCCCGATTCCCACAGAGATCCCACCCTTCCCAACAACGGTCCCGGCTCCTTTCCAGCTCCAACCACCCCTGTCTGGCCAGGCAGGAGGTGACAAAGCGTCGACCTTGCCATGAAACAGCACCCCATCCCGAAAATGAGCCCAAAGAGGATCCCCCTGAGCTCTCCCCAAGGCAACCACCGGCAACCTTGCTTGGCTGGCGCTGCCCGCTCCTGCTCAGAACCACCACCATCAGCTTTAACGAGCCTCTCCCTTCGTTAGGAGGTACCTACCCCTACGTGGGCACATCGGCCGGGCGGTCGTGAACCCAGCACCACACGCACCCCTGGCACACACAGCCTCATTTGTTTAATTATTACACCATGGGAAGGGCAAACAGATTCCAGATCTGGACTGCTACCAGCCTGTGACTGCTGGGTGTGCCATCCTCCGTGGTTTATCCGGCGTTTTTTCCCCAGCAACCTGGCGAGGGAACAGCTTTTGGAGCTTACCGAGAAAGAGAAGTTCCCCCCCTCCCCTCCTCTGAGCTGCTGAGGACTTTGTAAATCCAGCTGGATTGACCTCGGGGCGCAGACGAGCCAGGCACGTCCCTCTCACACAAGACAAAGACCCCACTTTTAATGTTAAAAAATCCCTTTCCATCCCTAGAAAAGGCTCCGGAGAGGATGCTCCAGCTCCTCTGCCCTGCCAGCATCCCCAGTCACATCCCACACAGCCTCGGGGGACAGCGGTGGAGCAGGTTGAGGAAGGAGGAGGAGGAGGAGAAGGAGAAGGAGGAAGAGAAGGAGAAGGAGGAAGAGAAGGAGAAGGAGGAGGAGAAGGAGGATCTGGAAAGCATCCACCAACCCACAGCCACCCCCGGGGGCCACACACTGACCCCATTCACTGAGGCACAGGCTCCACAGGGGAAAGGACACGTGCCGGGGAAGGGCTCCAAGCTCTTACCACCACCAGGTTTGCCTTAGCAACCTTTTATTATTATTATTTATTAATTAGGGACAACAGGAGTGACAGCACATCCACAGTGGCGTAAAAAAAGTGTCCTCACAGCCCCAGAGTCCCTGGGAGGGAGAGGAGGGGGGGAAGAGAGGAGGGTCTGCACATCACCCAGGATGAGAAGGAAGCAATGAACCACCCAAAACCCTCCAGCCCAACCCTAAATTTCCTCCACCGCGTCCCTGGACGTGACGACACAAGGAGAAACAGCAAAAGCGGAGCAGAGCACGTTCTCACTGCGACACAACCACCTGGAAAGCAAAAAAACCTCTCCGTAACCCACTTCTGCCCTCCCAGGAGAAAGCCTGGAAGGATCCAGGGTGCTGGGACCTTCCCTTTAACTGCAGAAAACCAGCAGCGGGACTATTCAGGGCAGCCAATTTCCCCTTATTTCATCTCCCCTCCCCAACAAGAACTGGCTGGCGGAGGCTGGGAGGGCACTGCCGGTTGCCCACGCTGCTAAGGCAGCCCTGACGTGACCCGTTCTTTTAAATTCATCATTTCTTTGTCGTTCCTGGAAATTCAGCCGGACTAGAAACCCCCTTCCCGGCTCAAATCAGCGCTCGTCCTCCCCTCACCAGCCCCCACTGGCCCGAGAGAGGTGATCATCGGGTTCTACCAGGGCTGAATTTTGCGGACCTGGAGATGGACACCTTCAAATACCCAGGTTTCAAAGGCCGAGGGTTCTTTTTTTCTCACGAGGAGCCGGCTCCTGCCTGAGGGACAAGTTGTTTTTAATCCATTTCTGCGCAGAAGCGAGTCCCTGCGTTCGGTCAAGGCGGCAGCGAGGGAGGGAAGAGGCACCCCCCGGGGGGCTGAGGTCTCTTCAGCCACGCATCAGTGGAAGGAATAGAATAAAAGAAAAGAAAACCAACCAGTGTGAGGCTTTTCTTCTATTCTAGGTCAAAAAGAAGAGCAGGTTTTCTCTTTCTCCAAAGAGAAACAGCAGGTTTATTCCCTGGAGAGGGGACAACAATCTTCTGGGCTCCTCTCCTGCAGCCTCCGGGTTCCAGAGGGGCTTCCCAACCAGGAGGAAAGAGCCACCCACAGCCTCCTACCACGTTTGGCCCCCCCGGGCCGAGGGGCTAAAGCCATCCCAAGCCTGTTGGCCACAGGTTCCCAGTGTCTGCCCCCCCCGTGGTGGCCCCGGGGCTGGCGACAGTCCCGCCACGGCCGGGGGAAGCGGCGAGCGTGGCCGTGCCAGGGCACTCTGTTTGTTTAGAGGACTTGGCTGCCGTTGTCCTCAGAGCCCCTCTGTCCTGCTTCCAGGCTGGGAGAGCGTGTCCCTGTTCCCACAGGATGGCATCCGGACACTGTCCCAGCCCCCCCCGTGGCAGGGGGGACACCGCTCCATGACCCAACAGGACACGTGGATTTTGGGGGTGGAAATCAGCAAGGAGGACACAGATGCTTTTAAGGTTCCTCTCCTGGGAGGTCACCCAGCCCTGGAGGGGGATTTCTGAATCCCAGCATCCCATAAGGACCAAAGGAAAGGAAAAATTAGGTACTCGGAGCAGAAGGATGGGGGCATTGGGATCAGTAAGGCTCCCCCCGACCACACACCATCCTCACGCCCAAACCACCAGCCAGGGGAGGTTTTCGAGGTGGATAAACCTCAATGCTTCATAAACCACCCTGTTCTACCACCTCCAAGCCGTGGCCAAGTGAACCAGCACACACCTGGATGACAGGCAGCTGCAGGAATTCCCAGAAGGTTGTGGCCAAGCTCGGGGAAGAGCCAGATTTCCCACTCAAACCAGCTCGGCAGCAAAAGATACCCCAGCCTGAACATCGGATGGGTGTAGCCAGGGGGGGGCTTGCATCAGCAGTGCCCCACCATGCTGCTGGGATGCTGGAGGAGCAGAACGGGAGCTCTGCAGGCATCTCCTGATCCTCCTCACCCACTGGCAGAGCACCCCAAGGGCCCTGGGCAGAGCCAGAAGTGGCCCAACCCCGGCTAGAGAAGTTCTATGGAGGAGCAGGACTTGCTTCTGCTCCAGGAGCGGCCTTTGCAAGAGCAGGACTTTCTCCTGGTGGTTCCTCAAACTTTTAGAAGAAACCTCAAAGGGCTTTGAGCCCTTTGAGCTGGGAAGAGGGGGCTGCACCGCTTTGGGGATGGAAGCAGGGTGAGTGTGGAATTCCATACCCCTTGGAGCTATACCTCTGGCTCCCAAAGGGTTCACGGGGCAGGTTTTTTCCTCTCCGGAGAGGCAGAGACCTGCCTGGCAAACTCCCCGAGCAGGAACCACAGCCAAATCTCTGCCTGGAAACCTTTACACCGCTCCCAACAAGGAAATAAAGGGCACCAAGGACCTGGCAGAGTAAACCAGCCAAGCCCTGATGGGCCAAGCCCTCCATCCTTCGCCGGTAGAGAAGGGCTGGTTGGGTAAAACACTGGGGAGAGGGAGGAAAAAAGAAAACAAACAAACTTTCCATGAGTACAAGAGGAGAATTAAGGACTTTAAGGACTTTCACACGAACCCCGAAGCTCAGCAGAGAAGAAGAACCACCGCCAGGCAAGAAATGGGCCCATTCCAATGATTAACAGGCTGGAAAACCACCAGCCAAGATGTCAGTCATCACGGGAATCACTGTAAAAGGCTAGTTAAGTGAAAGATAAACAGAAGGCGGGATTAAATAAAATAAATGTGATTTTGAGTGCCCAGCTGTTAAATAGTAACTGGGACTAACTACTGCCTTATAAACACCTTGGGGTCAAAGGTACACTGCCTCCAGCGAGAGCAGAGGGAAAGGACCCACCAGCAGATAAGGCATTGAGTCCTTGGACTCCAGGAATCAAGGCAAAGGCTCGCTCCTAGCTTTACTGCAGAGGGATATTTTTTCCCAGCAGGAACCCCAGAAGTCTCATATTGGGATCTTTAAGGGCATTGAACTTCCATGGCACCACGAGCCCAGTATGGCTACTGGGATGGGCAAACATCGCTTCCCCCAGCCCAAAAAGCCATGGGTTTAGAGACATCCCAGATTTCTCACCTCCGGATTCATCCCCCATGCCCTCCCACCCCCGCGAAGCGTTTGGACAATGGGGCAACTGGTATTCACTGGAGCGACCTCGCCGGGAGCGCTGCGTGGACGGGACTGGGGGTTAAATCATTTCCAGACTAACGGCCTCCCCCGGGCTGTTTCGGAGCAGGAAGCCCACGGAAAGGTGTTTGTGTGGGGGAGCTGATCGGGAAGCATCTTTAATCAGCATTGATTTTTTAAATTAATTGGAAAACTCCTCTGCAACCACAGCTTGTGCAAGACCCAGGGGACGCCTGGAAGTGCCCGGAGGAGGGCTCGGGCAGCTCCGCCACACGGGGCTGCAAGAGAGGATCAGCCACCAAAAATTAAAAAAAAAAAAACAAAAAAAACAAACAAATTGAAAACACCAAACCTCTCCTCCACGATACTGAAGCAGCCCGTGTTTTGGGGAAGCAATCAGCCCTCCTGGCAATGCCTCCACCTCCTTTCTCGCCACCCCCAGATCCAGCCTCCAGAATCACAGCATTTCAAAACCTCTTTTGGCTTTTCAAGGGACCGACACAGCAACCACCACCCAGGGAGGCTCCAGCTCCTCGGAGAAGACCTTCCTACGGCTCTAAGGGAACCCACCTGGCATCAAAAGAGGAGCAGCCTGTTTGCAACACATCCCAGAGAGTCAGGAAATACGGGAAAATTGGGAATACATCCTTCCCATGGCCCCCCCTGGCTGCCCCGCAAAAGCCCCTCGCAGCGCATCACCTAGAGCTGCCTGTCTTTTATTTACCAAAATACTCTATTTTCAGCCCTGGAAAGGACTTTGATTTTGATGCATCTGGTTAAAGGCAAGGCAGGAGAGAAACCCCCTTCAGCTTAGGCTGTTCCCTGCTCAGAGGAATCACCCCCAGGATGGACAAACATCACCCTCCTGGACACAGACTCCTCGTGTCGGAGCAAAGCCAACCCCTTTCTGCAAAAAAATTGAGCCCCTTTCTCTTAAATGGGGCAGGAGGGATAAGAAGTGACATCCCTGGAGAGATATGGAGCTCAGAGAATATTTGGAGATGGGGTTGGTGAATGTGAGGAGACACCGGCTCCGCTGCCTGCATGAGGCTGATGGCTCCAAGGTCAACAGGGATCGGCCAGATGTTCTCACTTCAAAAAAACATGCCCAGGTTGGACACAAACCTCTCCCCACAGTGCAAGAATGTACGAGATTCGGGGCTCCCTGCAGGGAGGCGAAAGGAGGAGATGGAAAACAGCAGACACAGGTTGAACCTCAGCCCAGGCCAGCTGGAAGGAAACCAAAACATGAGTTTCAGCAAGACAAAGCCCTGAGGAACCTCTGTTCCAGGCTGCCTACCTTCTCTCTCCCGGCAAAAGGAGCTATTCCCTACGCCCACACCTTGTAGATCATAGGATCATAGAATGGTTTGGGTTGGAAGGGACCTTAAAGACCATCCAGGGACACCTCCCACCACACCAGGTTGCTCCAAGCCCCCTCCAACCTGCCCTTG
>JAOXJM010000013.1:1406059-1422016 GCA_026413425.1 Tringa solitaria | reverse complement strand
TCAGCCTCTCCTCATAAGGGAGATGCTCCAGGCCCCTCATCATCTTTGTAGCCCTAACAGGAACAGGAAGAGCGTTTTGAGGTTGGTTATGTTGGTTGTACTCGATGATCTTGAAGGTTCTCCTTCTAACCCAGACCATTCTATGATTTTTAGACACAGGGATTCAGCCTTTTACAGCTGAATCCAACCTGTTCAGCTTTACACCAGCCTGTTCTTTCAAATGGAGCCATAGGCACGGTGTGAGCCGGGTGATGCCAGCTCTCATTGCGCCAAGGAAGTTTTCCGGGCTGCCCGAGACTCCCTGTTTACATTCCCATGCTAATCTGGCCAGAGCCCAGTGGGGGCCGACTGCTGGTGTTGTGGTTTGGCTCCTGATACATTTTGCCCGGCTCTCGGGAGTTCACTGATGGCCGTGGGCTGTAGCTTCGGTGCTGTTGGCATTCCCTGTAATTGTGCTAATGGTTTTCTGTGGTTGAGAGAGGACCTGGTCATCGATTGCTAGAGCTGTGGTTTTTAATAAAGTGCGGGGACCGTTTCCCGGCAGTTAGCGTATCCTAGAATAATTATCCGTACTCCAAGGAATATTCCACAGTGGCTGAAAGTGTTTTCATACAAAATTATTGTCAAACCAAAAATGTTTATTCTGCCATTGCTTAAGGCTTTTGGGATTATGATAAAACCCCCAAGCCATTAGGAATGGCCTGGACCTAGATTCTGAGCAGGATTCCTAGCTCCGTATGCAAACTCCACATAAATTTCCACATTTCTTTCAGGTAATAATAACAAAGAATATTTTGTTGCAATGTGCAGCTAATACATGGGTGGGATACGGCTATATAAAATAAAGATAGACTGCAATCAATTGATTTGGCTTTGTGCCTGGGTGCATGATTCCAATTTATAATAAATTATTTTGCCGTTTCCTGGATTCAACTTAACCCGTTGAAATAAATGGTGTTGGTTCTTTGAAATTTGTAGCAGTTGTAGTTCCTCTTTGAGTTATTTATATTCATAGAAGATGGAAGTTGTCTCTAATAGCTGGGAGTAAAGGCAGACTAAAATGTAGTTGATTCTGCTGAAAGAGAATATTTCTTTCGACAGCTTTGAAGTATAATTGGAGTTTGAGCAAGTCTTTCTGTCTTTTCTTTGCTTCCACTGGTATATTTTTTAGATGGTATGATCATGATTTCTGTTGCAATAATACGTTGGGATGCCCTGGTGGTTGCAATGGGTTTGGCGAATGGTTTTATTTACTGAAAATATTCTGTGGATATTTTTGTTAATGCAAACTTTATGGATAGAAGATGAATTTATTTGGTGCTTTGTTATTTGAGCCTCCTGTTTGGTAAGAGTGATAAATGATATGGGATGAGAATTTTAGACAACAAAATTGGAATGCCTGATCATATAAGTGAAGAAAACAGGAATTTTGTTTCAGCTGAGGGAAATCTATGCTATTCTTATTTTTATTTTTCTCAGCTTAAAATAAATAAATAAATATTCCTGTTTCTTTTTGTTATCTCTGCTTTTATTACTTGATTAATTCCATTTTCATTGTTGATTGGGAAGCTTTCAATGCTGCCATGCAAACTACTTACCTAAAGAAATAATGACCTTTATTGGTCAAGAAAAATGTCATTTAATTGATAGTTCCTTCGGTGAATGTCACAGAATTTTATTATTTTTTAAAGAAAGCCAAGTACCTGAATTTGGTAGTTTCTGTGGTGACATTAGACAACATTTATATCAGTCCACCACTGCTTTTTTTCCTCCATGAGCTTATTGTCCTCGGGTTCTGCTCAGGGATCTGCCTTATATTCAGCCCTTGGGCCATGCTGACGTGTCATAACAATAGAATTATTTCTAAGTTTTAATATATGAGATTTGAGGCGGTTTATATTTGTGGGGTAGGGAAGTCAAGGAGGATGAAGAAGAGAAAGAAATCTCTACTTCAGTAATTATGGGAAAAATCCCGAAGTACAACTTAGCATGAATTACAGAATTCCTGTTATTATTTAATCTAAATTAATCTGACCTTCTTAAAGGGGGATACTGATGGAAATATTTTTTCCCTCTGCTTAAGGAGTTCTTAAAATATATTCTTAACAGAAACGATTGCCTGCAGAGTGAATTAAAATAGCTTCTAGCTCTTCTCTTCATACTCAATACTGTATGAAATAGCTGAAAATGCTTTATTTTATTTTGGTAACATGAAATGTCAGTCCTGGTTATTTCTTTGTGTCACCTGGAGAAGTCTTTAGTGATGTGAGATATATACAGTTGAAGCGTTTTCAACTTCTATCTGAAATCGGAAGAGTGTCTAAAAGCTTCGACAGTGACATCTTTCCTTCTTCCTTCATGGATGTTTGAGGAAATATGTATGAATGCAACTTCCCAGTATCTCATCTGAACATTTCCTTTCCTCCTTTCTTCTCTGTCTTTTAGCGTTTTTTATAATTTTGCAATCCTGTAAGTACCTGCTACTTGCTTCAAGTAAAAGAATGTTATTTACCAGAAAACTGTCGTTTTGATATTTCTTGCTCTTTTTACATAGAGCGTGAAGATAAAAGTTGCATTGTTTTTAAAAGCAAAATGACCTGCAATTCAGACAAACTGGCTTTTTTTAAGGAGGTTTCTTCCTCAGCCTACTTAAAAGGTCCTGTTTGTAAATCTGTTGATCCTATAGTTTCAAAACCTATCATTTTTTTAAAGCCCATCAAAAGGGTGGTGAAGAATGACTCAAGGTAGAAAAGAGAAGAGATGAGGTGAGCCCCAGAAACTGCCATTTCCTGCTGCTCAAGCAAATATTTGTTGCTGCTGAAGAAAATATTCATGCAAATGCATCCTTCCTCTCATCTCTCTCTTCCTCTCTCGCTTTTTCTTGCTTCCTGTCTCTCTGATCTGCTCCGCCTCCTCTTGCCCAACAGTTAGCTGTATCCCCTTGCTTTGACAGGTGGAGGAATGTTGCCTCTTCAGAGGTTTCTTTTGCCCTTTGGTGCCTATTTGCAATGATAGTTTGAGCGGAGGTAAGAGCCCGTTTGCTCTGTAAAAGCTGCAGTGGTTCAGCAGTTCCATGTCTGTGGAACCTGCTGAAAATTTCTTTCTGAATTTGCCTTCGGAATATTAATTTTTATCTATAAAAGAGAAGAAAAGCTGAGAGTGTAGATCATGGGATTATTAAAGAAGCACAAAAGAGATATAGGTGTTGTCCAGGAGCTCAGGGCTGGTCTTCCTCATTCTGCATTATCAGTAGCACTGGGAAGTTTAAAGTGGCTCCAAAAGTGAGTCTTTTCTGCTTTAATTAAGTTCAAATATAAAAATATTTCTAGTTGCTCTTTGTTTAAGCAAAAATATTTCTTTAAGATCATCAACCTTTTGTACTAGTCCTTTTCAACTGTCATTTCTGATTCCAAAACATCCAACACCATTTTACTACTAAAAACTCTGATGGTGGCTTCCACTAGGAACCATGTGGTATATTGCTCATATTTTAATTTTCAGGATGTTATTTTGAAAACAAAAGTATCGCGGAATTTCCTGCCCACTGCACTGATAAATCACATAAACATCTGCTTTTCCACACAATGTGCCTAGAAATGAGGCCTTCTACCAAAATATTGGATGTGGGAGTTAATTGTAAGGTTTCAGTGAGGAAAGCTCTAGGTGTCTAAAGCCTTTGTGTTTTAGACAGATGACAGGGTCATTTATGTTGACCAGCAAGGGGAACGTGACCCCTCAGGCTGTAGCAGGAATTGTCCAACTCTGGAAGTGAAGAGCATCCTTGTGACTTCTCTCTTGACGGGAAAAGGGAATGTCTTGACTGACTCCTTGAGCAGATACAACGGTGGAACCCATGAATGATATCTCCTAGTCAGCCTGTTCCAAGCTGAGTTGGAAGCCCAAACTGTAACACACTTAAGCCAGAAAAAATGCCAGTGTTTCAAAACTACTTGACGGTAAACAGGACACAATACTGATGTCATCTGGACTGGGAAATACTCTCATGTCCATGTTCTCAGTGCGTTTATTGGTGTAGAAAGCCAGTGGGACAGAGCTAGAATGCACTTGGTGACTGAAAGTGGAGTTGGCAGCCTTGCCTTTTAATCATTCTGGATCTGATGTCAAGACCCTGAAACCTACTTCCAGTTCATTTGGCCTCTTCTTTACTAGTGAGGGAAACTCTGGTTTGATCATACATGTCTCAAAGTGCCATGTTGCTTCTGCAGTGCTTTGGGCATTAGATTGTTATTCTGAGAGTCCAAGAGTTCTTAGGGGAAGATGCCTGCATTTGGGCAAACTCACTTGAGTGAGAAAGATTCTCTGTCTTGCAATGAACTTGAAAAATCTTGGCATTTGATGCAGTCACGACTAACTTTTGGTTTGACAAGGTTCTGTCTGTTGCTTTGAGTTCCTGTCTTCATCTGCAAAAAATCTGTACTTACTTTTCAGATCACTGGTGGTGCTTCCATGTATTCTTCCTTGGTTTTGAAGCCTTTTCCTTCCTAGACTTAGACTCCTGTTCTCATAAATTCATGTACTTTGATGGGATTTGAGGTTGATCTTCTTTTCCACCTCTTTAAAGATGTCCAGCTTTGTAGTCTATACCTAAGGAATGACCGGGCAGGTGAGAGGTAGGCATGAGACGTGACCACCCTATGGCCTGTTCCACCAAATACATGTATTCTCTGTTCTGCATCTTAATTTCTTTTTTGTATGTATGTGCCTGAAGTAATTTCTGTTTCCATCTTGCCATGCAACTCGTCTGCCTGCATTTTGCTGAAGTTTTCCTGAAATTCATACTTTATAGCGCTAAGGAGGGGTATTAATAGTAGCAGGGAGATGGCAAAGCAAAAAACATGGCTTTTCTGTGAAACCTGGAGGTAACATTTTTCTTTTTCAAAGAAAGCCCTGTAAGTAGAGGAGGATAATGTCAGGGGTTTTCTTGGGTCTTTGAACTTATTTTGATCTGAAAAGGATGCCATTTCTTGCTACCCTGAGATGTAAAAATTGGACATTATTTTCAGATAGTCTGTGGTTTTCCGAAACGCTCACCCAAGATGCGCATGAAGTAGATCAGTACGATTTTTGCCAGTGAAGTTCCTGAGGATGAGATCTGGCATTTCTCAGTAGTTAGTCTGAGGTGTAGCAGTGCTGGGTATGCAAGTCACTGATGCACATTAATTAAAATATCTATGCTGTGTTCACTTATGCTGTCTTTCGTTTTTCTTGTTCTTTTCCCTTTTCTTTGTTTTGTTAAGCGTTGCAGGCTGTGTGTACCGCGTAGTTCAGACAACGGGACCAGATGGAAAAAACCTTCTGAAATTACTTCCAATTTCTAAATCTTCTGGAAGCTTTGTGCCAATAGTTCCGTCTTCAGCCATGCCAAATAATTCTAAAGCGAATATTCCTAGTCCAGTCCATCTTACTTTTAAGACACAGCTTGCCAATACTACTACACCTTCTTCTGTTAAGATACCTGTTTTTCAGTCTCCTAATCCTGGGAAGATTATTCTTACGAGGACATTAGACAAACAGGAAGGCGTTAGGGCAGGTTCTGAAAAAGAAAGCTTAATTCCCAAATCAGCTGCTAACAGCCAGAGCAGTTGCATGGCAGTTGATAGATGGTCTTTGCAGAAAGGTGCTGTAACGAGCTCATCCAACCAGAGTAACCCTGCCTATATGTTGCTGAACACAACGAGTCTTCCAGTGGCTGTGAAGTCTCCGGTCCTGCCCTCTGACCACCACCTCCAGATACCAGCTGATGCAGAAGTGAAAACTGTCCCAGCTTCTTTTTTACCGCCTGCAATACAGCAAAAAATACTGGCGACTGCGGCGACAAATGTGTCTGGAGGAGCTGAAAGTACAAAAATGCCCACTGTTATTTATGTGTCGCCAGTGAACACAGTGAAAACGGTACTTCCCAAGTGTTTGCAAGCCATTTGCCCCAAACCTGCCGCAGAAGTTTCAAAATCATTAATAATGTCGTCTATGCAAAAGGGAAATAGTTCTTCTGAGACAGCACCTTCTGATGGTCAGCGGTGCCAGCAGAGTCCAATGAAGTGGATTGTGCAAGAAGGTCCACAGTCGTCAGCACCTTGCCTTATTCCTGTAAAGTCATCAAATAACATGGCTTCTAAGATCTTGAAAACTTTGTCAGACATGAAGAATGTAGCAGGTAACTCCGCAAATATTTTACCACTCTGTTCTAGTGGTCCCGGTGGAAGCCAAACAAAAATCACACCTCTTAAAGATAATGCTCTGGTCATGTACAATGGAAAAGTTTATTTGTTGACCAAAAGAGGCTCTGATGTTCTCACAGCCCAAGCTGACAAACAAGCACATTCCTCTTCTGATGCTTCACTTAAAAAGGACACCTCCAAGTTGATTGATTCTACTGCAGTCAATAAAATAACCAATGAAGTAGTGAATCTGGTATTGTCAAAAAGCAAAGGAACGGTGCCGTCTCAGAAAGATTCAAAACCATGTAAAAACCCGAAAAATTCTTCACCAACTGGCTTAAGAAACGACTTAAAATCTGCACCTGCAGCTCTGGTGGCATCAAATGCCAATCAGGAGAATTCTGCTGTAAACCAGAGAAAGAGTTTGCCCGTCACCAAGAGCATTTCAAGTGGAGTGACCCCTGTTGCAGCTGTAGGGGAGCAGGAAAATGTGTGTCAAAATGGCAAAGAAAAGAGTCCCTCCCCCAAAGCAGCAAGTGCTGTTTCACCTCAGTATAAGCAGGAATGTGCATTCAGTGATGACTGGCAAAAGGTAATTCTCTCCAATAAACATGCCCATCTCAATCTCTGCTAAATTGTTATATGGTCCTGGTTCTATTTATTAGCAAGTTCACAGATTTTTATAACCAGGTTTCCTGTCACTGGAAACACTGGTCTAAAGTGTGATTCTATTCAATAAATAATTTTTTTTTTTTTTTCCAATAAGATTGCACTATGCAAGTGAGAAAATGCATAAAGAAAAGGGCAAGGAAACGATGACTTTTCTATTTTCTTGCAAGATAAATTGTGGGTAACAACTGAAACGTCAGGAAGGTTGTTCATTGTTTGAGCCCTGAGGAGCTGTTATCTGCTCCCTAGTGTTGGTGATGCCACATTCTGACAGCACAGCCATTGACTGTGATGTAGGTGCGGTGTGAGGCAGAGAAGTTTGCAGCTACCCAAGAGGAAAATGAGGTGGAAGAGCAAGGTTTGTCATCCAGAGACAAACCCTGGTGTTGCACTAAGTCAGCTCCAGTCTCCACTAGCACAGATGGCCAAAAGCAGGAGTTCTGTTCACCTTTCATGCCATGATGGGGAGCAACCCACCTCCTTTGACTCATAGTTTCATGTCAGGCAGAAGAAAATCTTGAGATCTTTAATGGCTTTCCCCCTTCATGCTGGACCAGCATATTCTTTTACGATCATAATGTCGAAAATATATAAAAAGTCCTTGGTTTCAAATCCCACAAATTCTACCCATGAAGGGTTGTAGGTCAAGTTTTCAGTTGCTCGAGAGGCCAGAATGAATTTGCCTCCTGAAGCTAGATTATACTTGCTTGTGTTGGCAGAAAAGAAATGCCACTTTAGCGGATCTGTGCAAATTTTAGACATTTGATCATTGCAACAGGCTGTAGAGCCTCCTTTTTGATTTTTCCTCACGTGAAAAATGGTTAAAGTAGACTTTTTTTTTTTCTCTTCAGTGCTGTGTGATGCGAGGTGTTAGAATTGTCATTTGCTTTAACCTCTGAGAAGAATTAACATGTCAAACGTTTACTGCTTTTAGTCCATACATTTGCAAGGCCGTGGGTTGCCAGACGCTGCTGTGAGATTGAACGTGAAGGTCAGAAGCAGCTCAGGGCACAATGAGGGTCGGGATGAAAGATGCCAATAGTGCTGTTAGCAACAGCAATGCAAATACCAAATGCATTCAGCAGTTTGAAAATGACACTGTAAAGACACTGTCTGATCTTCCGTTATCTTCCTTTGTTACTTTGAAGCTTTAGAGCAGGTGATTCCCATGTTGTTTCTTTCACTTCTGTGGTTTAGTAGTTGGTCTGTGCATCTTCTGGATGTTCCACAAGGTACACGGGGTTTTAAATAATTGTCAACAGTGTTAGACCTCTCAAAGTTGGCTTACCTGTCTTAAGAGTAACTCTTGCAGAATAGCTGACAAAATGAACGTTCACCTGTCTTTCTGGTAGCGAATTTTTAGTTTATATGTATGGAGAGAGAAAGAGAGAGAGTGAGAGCGTGTGATTGATGGCTCTCTCACTATTTCTATATTGCAGATACAGCTTGAAAAGATGGATTCACCAGAAAAGGTTATTCAAATCAAACAGCAAGAGAAGCCACATTGGAAACAATACTTGGAATTAAGGAAAAAATTTGGCCTCTCTAAGGAGGAGAGAGTGTACCTTAAGAGAATACCACCATTAAGGACTTCCTATGAGAAACCAGAAGAAAGGGTTTGTTCCAGTAACAGCTTGAAAAGGACAAATGATTCTTGCAGTTCATCGTCGTTAGATGTGGAAATAACAAATCAACATGAGGAATGTGTCGAAGAGGATAAGGTATCTTGACGTTTTTTGGTGCTAAAACGTGTACTGCAGCACATTCAGAGCAGCATGTGTGTGGTCAGTACAGAGCTGCGTGGTTATTTGGATCCTCCCACCTCTGGATTCGTCAGGGCGAGTCAGTAATTGTTACGGTCCCCGGGAGAATTGTTCTTAGAACTTGTTTCTCTACAACAGAGTTGTGGGATTTCAGTACGACTTGAATACTATCTAAGAATTTTTATGCTTTTTGGCGGTTCCACTGGAGGAAATTTGAAGAACAAGTGCTTTGAAAAAGGCGAGACCCTCTAGTGGTGGCTGAACAGTCAAAGGGATAGTCTTTATTGGAACAGAAACCACACCTCTGTATCCTGAGTTATATTTAGTCTTCTGCAAACAATTATGTTTATGCATGGATATAAGCAGAATAACAGAAGAAGAATTTCTTGCAAGGCTTTACCCTTGAGTTTGAAATCAGTCAAGTGCTATTATTTCAAGGCACTTCAGTCCCTCCTGTGACAAGGTGTGACTGGCTTCCAAAGATAGGTATCCGCCAGTGTACCTGTCTAGTCTTTAGAGTTACAAACATCTTTATAAATTTAGTCCTCTGTCATTGGTTAAGAACTTACCTGGAGGCTTCTGGAAAGGTTCCCTTGATGTAAGGACTTCCATCTTAAGGCATTAAAATGATTTTGTCCATCCAGAGTAGTTCTGTTGAGCCATAATGTTCTAAAGCTTCTTTTGTAGGATTTTACCCAGCCAAAGGCTTTCTCAGGTTGTATAAACTGTTAAGATCCCTGCTTTGAGCAGTTCTACTGCCTGCTCTTCGTAAAGTACCTTAACATTTAAATAACAAAGCAGCTGGGAGAAGTGCAGTCTTATAATGGGCATTGTTGCTCATGTTTGAGTGTTTTGGAAATGAAAGCATGAAAAATTCTTCCTTTTTGAATTTTCCCATCAAGTTAGATAGAAAGTTTTTGTCTTACGCTCCAGTTAAAGAACTTAAGCAGCAAGAGGTCTGCTCAGGGAAGGCAGAAGTGCAGTTTTGACTAAGGAAGGAATTTAATGTTGTGGAATTGTTAACTGGGAATCTTTGCTAGAAGAATATTGATCACGGAAGTATATTTGCTCAAATTGCTAAAAGAAACATCTTCCATACAGTAATTCTAACAAGTTTACAACAAATAACTTGTAGTTTGTGCTTAGTGAACTGTGATGTTATAATAATGATGCTCAGTTTAACAGCAGTGTGTTTTGTATGTGTCTTGACTGTACAGATAATTATAGATCTGGAAGAGGATTTGAATAAGAAAAGAAAAATAAGATCTTCATCATTGTCAGACAGTGGAAAGAGAAGGAAAACTTCAGTCAGATCATCCCCAAGTTCAAGTTCAGAAGATACCAGCCCAAGCTCCAGTGTACACAACGGAAGTGTTTCACCTCCACCAGTCTTAGCACAGCAAAGTCCTTCCACAGACTTTGTTATGTCATCTACAGGGAGGGACCGTGAGCAAGACCCGGACTCTGAATACAGTGATGTTACAGACTCAAGTATTCCAGTTTTAGTGTCTTGTGAAGACGGTACTTCAGTCCTTGAAGGTTCTTTCAGAGATGATACTTTCCCTTTGACTGCCCCGGACTTGGATGAAACAATACGGGATGAAAAAATAAAACGACTTAAACAGCTCTTAAGAGAACGAGAAGCAGCTCTTGAAGACATGCGTAGAAAAATGCAGCAAAGCTGAAATACTGAAGCTGGTGATCTGGACCACGTTCATCTTCCTTTCAGGAACTTCAAGAAGAAATTCTTTGTTTAAACAAACATGAATCTTTCTGGCAGATAGAAGATCTTAGTGAGATTTACAGTATGTGTGTGTTTAGAACAGCATAGGTTTCTTGTTAAATACCAGAAATAAAAGACTTGGACCATCAAATTCTGCTTCTGGACACGATATGTATCAAAGAACGCAGAAGATGGGCATTTTTATTAGTGTATTCCCTATATTTTGAATCAAGAGGTTTCTGTATTAGTCCTAGCAAATAAACTTTCCCACTTTGGAATTCCATGGCCTATCTCTTAGGAACCGAATGTAAATTGCAAACCCCAATTGTAGATATTTTTTTGTTTTCCTAATGTTTTATAGGTGCATGACGACTTTTGTGAATTCCTGAGAATTGTCAGTTGTCCTAAAAGGTCAATGGTCAGTGTTTAAGAAATGCTATTTAAGTGATCTGGGAATTAGAGTTTAGGCAGTAATAACCCAGATATTTGTACAAACTCCCTTACGGGTGTGAAGACAGAAGCAGTGGAAGCCCCTGCTGACAGTTATCTAGATACGTGTCTCTTTGCCGTTATTGTTGTAAGCCTTTATAAGGCCTTTGTCAGCTGTGGAATGTTGAAGTTGGGTTGTGGGGTTATTTTTGAAGAGGGGAGGTGTAATTTTTTTTTAAAAATAGAATTATGTTGAATAATAACTTGTTGAAGCAAAAAAAAAAAAGCAGCATATTTCTTTATCTTTACTAATTCTTGAGGAATAACTTTTCCATTAATTTGTTTGGTTGTTATTTAAACATGTCTCTTGCTCCCTTTATTTGATGCTCCCTTGGTTTTGAATTGTAGGAGAGAATGTGGACTCAGACTGTCTTTGCCATCGCAATTTTTATAGATCTTTGTAGTGTATTTTTGCAGCGTGTTCTGTTGTGTGTTGTATGGATGCCTTTCGCTACCCTCTGTTGTTCGTGTCATTGAATCTTGTAAGGCTTTTCTGCACTTCTTCAGTCGTTATTGTTAGAGCCATGAATAACTGTGTTGCCAACAGAATTTGTCATTGTTTTTTTTTCTTGTCCATTTATGGTTATATTCAACATCTCTGATACCTGTCAAACTCCATTGCTGACTTCTGTTCATGGGACACTATTTGATACTCTTATTTTCTTTATTTTAATCAAATTTTCATCTGCAAGGTTCTTGTCTGTTATCATGTGGATGCCTGGTGTATCTGTAGGGTTTTGGCAAAGGGTGTTGCTCTGGAGAGCCTGGTGGATTGTATCGGTCCTGTATCCCTTATTAATATGCATCGTGACAGTGTGAAACCCTCAAGTGGATTAGGGAGGCAGGACTGCCTTTCACAAGGGAAGAAGAAGATGGCTCCTGCTCTGAGGAGCTGAGATAGAGGAGGTGTAGGAGGTGGTGATACACCACACACGCGACGGTGGGTGAAGAAGGAAGGTGTATAATGGAGCTGAACTCTTTCATGATTGAGATTATTGTGCAAGAGGCAAGTTCCTGTGATAGCACACGCAAGTAAAGGTGATATCATGGGCATCCATCACTGTGTACAGAGAGCATTTTGGGGCAGAAATCCTATAGTTTAGCATAGGGGAACAGACCTAACAAAGGGCACAGCAGAGAGAATGATGGGAGTGAATTTGGCCTCGTGACCTACGTTATCATGCAGCCCAAGTATCCCAGAGCCAGGAGCACGTGGAAAACAGCTGAGTGCCAGGAGAGGACTGTGTTGATTGGACCAGTGACCCACATCCTGTAGCTGGACTGATGCTGAGTCGTTTATGTGGCAGCTGTGCACAGATGTTGTGTGTCCTTCATTGGAAAACGTGCAAAGCAAAGAGGATAATTTATGGGAGATGATATTTTTTGAGCAGTCAGTGATACCACTGAGGGAGATGTCCATTTGCAGTCTCATTGGTGCTTGTTCCAAAAGTGTGGAAGAAGCGGAAGTTTGGCCAAGCCTGCTCATGAAATACAAGCAGTAGTGAGGAGGCAATTGTTTTGTGTGAAAAAGTGGGAATATCCCCTGTGCGTTTGTGGGTGTGATGGGTTGACCTTGCTCAGTTGCCAAGCTTCTACCCTGCTGCTCGCTCGCTGCCCTCTCCTGCAGGATGGGGAGAAAGTGGAAGGCAGGTCACACTTGTGAAATGAGATGAAGACAGTTTAACAGATTAAGCAAGAGCTGCATGCAGGCCAAGCAAAAAAAAAAAAGGAATTTAATTACTGTGTCCCATCAGCAGGCAGATGTTTAGCCATTTCCTGAGTCTCAGTGTGCATAATGTTTACTTGGGAAGAGAAATACCATAACCATAAATGTCCCTGCATCCTCCTCCTTTCATTAAGCTTCTATTTGCTGAGCATGACATCATATGGTATGGAATATCTCGTAGATCAGTCTGGGGCCACTGTCCTGACTGTGGCCATCCCCAGTGTGGGAAGGATACAGAGTGAGAAAAAGAGGAAGCCTTGATATGATGCAAGCACCATTCAGCAGTAGCCAGGACACTGGTGTGCTGTCAGTGCCGTCTCCATCACAAACCCAAACCACAGCACTGTGTGGGCTGCAGTGAAGAAAATCAACTCCATCCCAGACAGACCCAATATGATGGGACCGCAACCAGGAAGGAGGTAGAAGCGGCCTTGTGTCTTGTATCTGCTGGTGTAGTCACTTGTGATACTCTCCCAACAGATGCCACTCACCCGTCCTGTCTTCTGACAAAAGTCTTTATTTTCCAGCAATCTCTAAAGAAATTAATGAAGGTGAGTTCATTTACCCTATCCTTTTGCTGGGAGGATTCCAGGTTTGAAGTTCTACAACACACCACCTTCTTTCTTCCAGAATCTGTTTTACCTGACCAAAGTGCTCCATCAGCCCGAGTTTTCTCCAGAGACAACGATAAGATATTTAAAATTAAGAGAAGAATCCAGAGGAGTATCCTCACTGCAAGGGTTTGAAGAAATGTGACCAGTAAGATGTAGTGGAAAAAAGCGAGTGGGTGATTTCCTCGTGAGCTTGTGATGGAAAACACTTGGTGCAATTCAGAAAGACAAAACCAAGCCAAATGTGGAAGAGAAGGAGATCTCTGTCTCTCTTGGAACAACATCAATGCAAAGTTGAAAGGATCAGTGAGAGCCAAGAGACACCACTCAACGTGCTGATGTAGCAAAGCTGCGCCAACAGCAGGAGCAAAGGGACTTCGAAGAGCCAAGGACCTCATGTGTTGTTGAAACTGCTCTTCATCCAGACACATTAATTATCTGTAGCTCAGATTCTGTTTTTCTGCAGTTTGTCCTTGAACTCTGTGATCTGTTAAGGAGGTCTTTGTGACAGAAAAGCAGTTACACACTGTGTTAAGTACGTAGCAATATGAAACCCATGGATTTAGGCTATGGATTAAAACTATCATTTTCAAGCAAAGATTCAGGAAGAGTCATTGGAAACCTACTTTTAGAAATCTCTGGGTCCAAAGAGCAAAGGTGGTGATGGGTGCTGGTCAGAACGGATTGGGAAGCAAGGACAGTGCTGGGCCAGTTTCCAGCATCACCCTGACCTGGTGACTTGGAGTGTCTGGACAGAACTGTCCACGTGCAGAAGTGTTACTCTTCAGTTAGAGGACAACCCACTGCAGCACCAGCATTTCTGTACGAGGACACAGATCTTCATGGAGGCCTTTCCCAACTGTTTAACCTGAGAGGTCACCTGGAAGCTGGGCACCCCAGAGTCCATCAGGTCCAGTCTCCTCCTAACAAACCAGCAGTCAGCTGCTGGGGGTGGAGGTTGCTGAAATACTAGAAAATGAGTTAATCTTCAGATACTTGTCATATCAGGGATGTGCAGATTCAGCTTTGGAACTGTTTTGGACAGTGTGGAAGTGACCCTGAATTTCCTACAGTTGTGTGATTTGAGTTGACACATGGTCGGCAGCAGGAGACTGAATTTGGCAAAGCCCCATCTGATCTCCTCTTGTGGCTGTGGGAGGCACGGGGCAGGTACCATGCAGTCCCAAGAGAGCTTCAGGTGAATGGGAAGGGAGATGGCACCACTCTAAAAGCAAGATGTAAAATCAGAAGGAGTCAGTGGTGGATTAGTCAGAAGATGCATCCAGCCCATCATCGTGTCTCCAGCAGAGACCAGCGTGGGAAAGGACATCAGAACAGAGACCGATAGTGGATGCCTAGAGAAGAGTACAAAGATCATGATTCTACACAAGACTTCACCAGTATTTTTCATTTTCCAGCTACAATAGCTCTAAAAAAGACATGGTGTCTTTAATACTCCTTGTTGGTTTTTTTTCTTTGTTATATTTTTCTACTAACTTTTTGAGGTGAGAGTAACCCATCCTCAAGTCACCATGTCCAAGCAAAGAAATTATTTTTGTAGACTTTGTTCATCTTACTCCTCAGTCTTTCTTTTCCTAGGCTCGAAAATTCTGTGTGGGCATCCTCTGAACCAAAACTATTTTTCTTGCCCTTCTCCGTAACTTTGTAGTTCCACCATAATATTTCTCAGACGGATGGACCAGAACCACTATCCTGATTAAAATGTCATTGCATCATGAAGTAGAAGATAAAGGGATCCAAGAAAGCTGGTTAATATTCAAGCACCACTTACTCCAAGCTCAGATCGGTGCATCCCTAGGAGCAGGAAATAAAGGAAAGGGGGCAGGAGACCTGCATGGATGAGCAGGGAGCTTCTGGAAAAACCCAAATGGAAGAAGGAAATTTACAGAACGTGGAAGAAGGGACTGGCTGCTTGGGAGGAGTATAGGAATGTTGTCAGAGTATGCAGGGATGCAACAAGGAAGACTAAGGCCCACTTGGAATTGAATCTGGCAAGGGATGTCAAGGACAAGAAGGGCTTCTTCAAGTACATCAGTAGCAAAAGGAGGACTAGGGAAAACGTGGGCCCTGTGCTGAATGAGGTAGATGCCCTGCAGACGGTTACAGAATGCCTTCTTTGCTTCAATCTTTACGGCTAAGTCTGGTCCTCAGGAATCCCGGACCCTGGAGGTAGGAGAAAAAGTCCGGAGAAACGAAGACCTTCCCTTGGTTGAAGAGGATTGCTTTAGAGATCATTTAGGCAAACTCAACACCCACAAATCCATGGGCACCAATGGGGTGCATCCATGAGTACTGAGGGAGCTGGAAGATGCTGGCCTTATCCACCACTTGGTAGATAAGTAACTGGCTGGATGGTCACACACAAAGAGTTGAGGTCAATGGCTCAATATCAAAGTGGCGAGCAATGACAAGTGGTATCCTCAATGTCAGTATTGGGACCAGTGCTGTTTAACATCTTTGTGGGACACATGGACACTTCGCTGATGACACAAAGCTGGGAGGAGTGAGTGACTCACCAAAGCGCTGTGCTGCCATCCAGAAAAACCTGAACAGGCTTGAGAGTTGCATGGAAAAGAACGTCATGAAGTTCAACAAGGGCAAGTGTAGGGTCCTCCACCTTGGGAGGAATAACTCCCTGCACCAGTACAGGTTAGGGGCTGAGCTGCTGGAAGATGGTCTTTTGGGGCACATCAAGAAGAATGTGGCCATCAGGTGGAGGCTTCCCCCTCTGCTCTGCCCTGGGGAGGCCACAGCTGGAGCACTGGGACCAGTTCTG
>JAOXJM010000013.1:1385377-1395488 GCA_026413425.1 Tringa solitaria | reverse complement strand
ACACCCACCCTTTAAGTATTTATAGGTGTTGATCAGATCCTCCCTCAGTCTTCTCTTCTCCAGACTAAAAAATCCCAAGTCCCTCAGCCTTTTCTCATAAGAGAGATGCTCCAGGCCCCTCATCATCTTTGTAGCCCTACGTAATGTAGCTGGGTTTTGTTCTCTGTTTATTTTCTCCACTCAACCACTTACTTTTTCCTGAGGGTCCCAGTGCAACTTCTGCACTAGATTCATTCCGTACAGGCCACTGTATAAGACAACGGAGGAAACAAACACTGGGAGGAAATACGTTAAGGAAGATTCAAGAGCAGGAATGGGCAAATTGGAAATTTCCACCTCAGCTCTGGGCTGTGCATTTCCCACAAGGCCTCCCCAGCAGGACATGCAGTGATGGTGACATGGGCCACCCCACATCATCCCCTCCAGCTTCTGGGTTGTTCCAACTGACCAGTTACTGTCACATGAAAAGATTAATTCTAATTTAACACAATTCTCTTTGTTCTCTGTATGCTGCATCATTTTACCTCCTTGATCAAACACTGTCCTTATGAAAGCTCTTAAACCATGATCAAACGTGAACACTTAGCATTTTGAATATTTTTTTAGTGGTATTTTCCAGGCTAATAGTGTCTAGACTGCTTTCTCTGATTTGTTTTTCAGCTTCTCAACCACCTTGAGTTCTCCACACCTGGGTTACAGCCGGAACACTGTATCCTTTGCAGCAGAGAGGGTTATTGGCTTTTCTGTTTCCCTCGTAGCTCACTCAGGGTTCGATGACTGCTTTGGTGCATCATCAAGGGAAAACCCCACATGACAATGACTCCCCATTGATCAGAGCATGGGGCTCCTTCTGGAGTGACTGAGATGTCACTTTTTCACCATCTTGCTGAGGGAAGGGACGCTGTGTCAGTGCTGCTGCCTGTATAAATGTCACTTGGAGCATTAAGCTATAGAAGATCTGACTTTCATAGGATTAACTTCTTCAATCATTAATGAGATTAAACATGAAGAGCCTCCTGACGTGAAAGATTAATTTTGGTGGTGAACAAGGTTGAAGTTCTGGCACAAACATGTCTTTGAAACCCCAGACTTCTAAAACTGATTAAAAAATTGATGTGAGTGGTCTGGTTACTGGTCTGAAGGCGAGATACCCAATTCTCTGCTAATTAAAATGTATGGCTTTAGTAGCTGTTAGTTACCTGCCTGAGTTACTGCTGCAGTGGAAAGAATTTAATTATTGTGATACAAAAATAACTGGCTGCCATCCTCCCCTCGTTACAGAGTGGGTAATTAACTGCTTTGCGCTTTGTGTGACGGCAATTCTCCGGTTTCCCTGCAGAGGATCAGGAGTGTTTCTAGGTTTCCTTCTGTCCCCCAGTACCACATACAACCATTTCACCCATGGCCGCAGACTTCTGCCTGTACCTCCTTTCCCTAATTGCATTGAGCTATTAATTTAGAAAATACTCTGACAATTTCCCTTTTCTTCCCCTTCCACAGATACCTACGTATATATCATTGTTTCTACAGCTGTCTCTACTTCCCTCTAATTTTGGTTAGACCATGCTTGTTTAAAAACCTCAATAGATTTTTGGGTTTGTGGGTTTTTTGGCAACAGTAAAAGACTCTTTAACTTGCAGTAGTTCATCTTGTGGCATTTCAGTCTTCCCTGACTTGGCTCCTTGCTGTTCATGGCTGATAATCTTGTTCTTTGCTAGCACCAGAAATGCCTGCCAGGGCCGGCAGCTCTCCAAGGCTCAGAGGTGACTTCCTTGCTCTGTGTGAGGTCTCCTCAGCAGGTACAGGTCCTTCTCACTTCTTTAGAGATAATGAACCAGGGCCCCGACTGTTGCGTCTCCTCTGACCGGTACAGATTGTATAATCTTGCTGTAGCAGGAACGGGTGCTCAGCAAGATGCTCTGTCCCTGGGAAACAGGGTGGACGGTTCATCGTTGGTTTTGGCTGCCGGCCTGGAAATAAGTGGAATTGGTGGGGATTAAATCAGTGGCCTTGACTCAGCTGCAGAAGGGACAGCATTTAAGCAATGATTTTTGCGCTCATGTCTTTGGAATGTAAATTTGAAAGCTTTATAGTGTTGTAGTCTTGTTTGACAGAAAACAGTCATAATTTTTGAAGTCCGATGTTTAGGTTCATCGGGGTGAGCAGAGGAACTGCTGCGGTTCAGTTTCCTGATTGTTAAATGACTCTGGGCAGGAAAAAGGCCTCTCTTTCTGGATGGGCTTGCCCATATTTCTGCAAACCCCTCAGCTGCTTCCAGCACACGGAATTCAGCGTTAAGGGAGCTGATGGATTCCAGAGCCGAGGGAAGGGCGCAGGGAATACTGTCAGAAATGTCTTGTCTTTCCAACTGTAGGATGGGCAGGGGAGGTCAGAGGCTGTATGTCTTGTCTGGCTCAACCCTGGCAATATGCTCCTGAATTGTCTCTCTGACAAATGCCAGCACTGTAGACCTGCCAGCTGGCACAGTGCAGCTCTGCTGCACGTGGTCAGGTTAGGAGGATTTTCTCTCTCTGTACTTCTCTTTTAATTGTATCCAACTATAAAACTTGCTGCAGCATTCCTGTCACCAGGGAACAGACATTTTTATTTCTTATCTGGCTTTTTTGCCCCCATTAAATCCACCCATCTCTTAAGTACACTCCCCTTTCTCCCCATCTTTCATAACCTACAGTCAGAATTCTTTGGGATAAACTATTATTTTGTCATTTTCAGTCCCTGGTGTGCAGAAGGAAAGGAGAGGAGAAAGGGTGGTAACCATCCCTCTTACCTTTTTATTATCCAGTGACTCACTTGTGGGCTTAACCCGATGGTTCCCTTTTCCTAAAGTTCCCAGGTTGCAATACAGACTATAAATAACACAATACAAGCTGTACCTGTAAAGATGATGGGCCTTCTGTGGCACAGCCTTTCACACTGGTGGGTTAAATTACTGTAGCTGCAAATACTGTCATTTGTGAAGGTTGCTTCGTCTTACGGTGACACTGCACAGCCAAAGGATACTGCTCACAATGCTCGAGCAACACCAGAGGAACACGGACAGACGGACCCAGAAGATGTCTTTGCTGTGAAGTTCTGGCTGCATCAGGTACGAGAGGACGGTCTGAACCAGCATGTAAATGGCCCCTACTCCGAAGGTCAGGCAGGCTCCAACCACGTGGATGTAGTAGAGGATACATTTCTGGGGAAGGAAAGCACCGCTTGTACAGAACCTGGTTTCCTTTAAACTCTGAGAACCATTTTCTTCTCTGAACCTTTGGCATTTCACCCACACAATCACCTTCTTGCATCCCAAACTAAGCAGTTCTGGAATGTGCTGCAGGAGGGCATGTTCTTCTTGGAAGGCCTGTACAGAGTTAGCTGGAAGCCAGCACCTGTCAGCCCGCTGTGCTGCTGCTTTTAAGTTCCTGTGGCTGTTACAGGTCTCAGCTATATCTTAACTACAGGAATTTAAAGGAGCTGCTCTCGTTAGCCATAATGGACAGTAACACTGAAACTGGATGAAGGAATGCCTGTAGTTAGGCAGGGAATGAGAGTGACAGGTGACCTGCTCAGCATTTCTATCCCAGGAACCTGTACTTCTGTGAAAGATAATGCAATACAGGAGAAACACAACACAGTCCTAGACTTCAAAATGGGATTAAAAAGAATGAGGTTTAGCGATTTTTCTGAATTACTCTAGTTTGAATAAACCTTGTTTGTATCTTTGAATACTCAAAGGGAATAAGGTTGAGTCAAGCAGTAATGCTTCTTAACTTAGAAAAATACTATAGGAGAATCAACTGTCAGATAGTAAAAATCATTAATCACTAGAAGTTATTCCAAGAAAAACAACCCAACTCAAAATTTACGCCCTGAAAAGCCACGTTGTCTTCATTCCTTTCCTCTGGTCCCTGGCCAGACACAGTACCCACAGACAGACACCGAAAGGCGTTATCTTGCCAGTTGAGCAACACGAGGCCTGGCAGCCTCCCCGCTCCCTAATCGCACGCATGATCTTTTATGCCCTGAAGCTGGAGGCTGGCTGTGTATTTTAGAGAGTAACTATTAAGATCAGGAACTGGAGACAGCCTTTCCTCACAATCTCCACGTGCACCTGATGTGCACAAGTGAATCTGAAGTGCTGCATCCTCAGTGTAAGAGGGGGGAATTTATATTTAAATAGTGAATAACCAAGTTGCAAAGGAGCACACTCCAAAATTGTGTGCTTTTCAGTGAAGAGGTGTTACCAGAGAGAAATCTGTGCCCAATAAAAGAGGAATCACTAGCCACAGCTGGAATAAAGCAATAGGACTGGCTGAACAGCAGGAATTAAAGCTCCCCCGAGGACGACTGATTGCTGTTGCTGTGGTGCCCAGCAGTCAGAGCTGGCTGGAGCTCTCTGCGATGACAGCTCTTCCCAAATCCCCTTTGTTCAGCTTCGTACATTGTCACACTCTCAGTTGTCTTCGGTAATTAGTGGGTTCCAGGGGGCTTTAGCTCCTTTTGCCTCTGGGGTGGCCCTCAACCAGTCCTCAGCATCACGTGGACGTGCAGATACACCACTTCCAATTTTTGTCTTTATCAAGATGAAATGTTACACAAACTAGTTAGCTAATTAGCATGTGCCTTCTATATTTTGATGATCTTGAAATCTGCAGAAAGCAGACATACCCGCTCCTGACCAGTGGTGGAGGGAAACCGTGGGGCTGAACACAGCCCGGGGGCCTTTGCGTGGTGGGGGTGGCAGGGGAGGCTGCGACATCTGGGTAGAGCAGGAGCTCTATTAAAAAAAAAAATAGATTGAGGCCTCCAAAAAAACCCAAAAACCAAACCCAAAATGAATGTGCTGAGACAGGGGCTGCTGAAGCACTCAGAAAGCTGTGCCAGAGAAAGGAGAATGGAAAAAGATGAAGCTTTCCAGGAGCTTTTCCTCTTTGCTTTTCCCTGGCCCTAATCCAGGAGACTGAGGTGACGCTGCAGCCTCTAGTGGCTGAGGGCACCACTGCAGATCCCCCAACATCCGGCAGGTAATTAACACGACGAGGCTGGCAACTGTGCGACTGGCTTGTCCGTAACAGCCAACCATGGAGAATGTGGTCCTGCTGATGGGGTGATATGTGAGAATATCATCAGATTTTTGGAAATGCAAAGTATTGAGGAGGGGAAAAAAAAAAAAAACAGACACAGGGAGGGATAAATTCAAAAGTTGTTTGACGCTGCAGTATTTTCAAGAATTGGGCAGGTTATTGTGTCCACACATTTAAAATATAGGTATATTAGGGAAATATACCTAAAAAGGTAGATTTTTCAGAGCTGGACGACTTCTGGGGTTGGGTGTTTTTGTTGGCTTTACTTAGTTCTAACAATTTTTGACTATTTGACACTTAATTTTCCTGAGTCAAAATAAAACACAGTTGTGGTCTTTTAACCTGGAGCTAAGGCTTTCAGATCTATACGGAGATCCATCTGAGTTTGCTTCTGCAAAACTTACGGGTTTCTTAATGTTTTGGAATTTCATGAATGGCTGCTCCCAAGTCCCAGTGGATAAAGCAAATAAGAGTAAGAAATTTTAAACCAAAAATTATTTTTTAAATGGTTTTCTGTGGGGGATTTGACAGGTTTGCCTGTCAGGAAAACAAACCGACAAAACAGGTTTGCCCTAAAAAGTTTTGATTTCAGTAAAGCCCCCATTTTATCAGTAAACAAACAAACACACAACTCTGGGCAGCTCCAGAACATTGCAAGCAAAGCACAAACCTGGAAATTTGCAATAATGCAAAGTCCAAAACAGCTCATCAATCCCAGCGTGAGGCCAATCTTATTAAGCTTGAGGATCTTGGCTTTTTCTGGATTCAAAGCGTAAACTTGTTTATAACGGACATACATGGTGGCCACACCTGTTAACGAAGAACCCAAATGCTGTAAGATTTTCAGTTGAGGAGCAGAGTATCCTGTGTTAACCAGGAAGATGCTGAGTGACAGAGGCAACTAATTAAAACAAAAAAAACCTGTCTTATGGTACAGTGAAATAGGAAAGCTGAGAATCTGGAGGTCAAAACTGAAATAATATAATGGTAAACAAGTCAACTTACCAGGTTTTGCAGATCTCTTTCATTTGAAAGGGTTGTTTTTCCCCTCTCCATAACTGCAGCACAAGTAAGGTGACTGCCTTGAATTTGCATTTCTATTCCTTTTTACTGTTCTGTTGGGTTTTTTTAAATGCATTTTTGGCCTTCTGGAACCTGCAAGTGTCACGCTGGCTTCGTGGATAACATCCCTGACACACCCTTTCCTCTGAATTGCTGAAGAGAATTAAGATTGATTGCTTAGAATTTAGTTTTTGACTGAGAATTATGGGCTGTTTAATGATTGGAATAAGGAAATTAAATTGTTTAATTTAAAGCCGTGTGTATTCCAGAACTGCCTGCAGTTCACCAAGGACAGCTTTCTCTACTCACCCAAGAAAGTGGAAATATTTAACATGATCCCAAATAAGCATCTTTCAGGTGGTATTGTCCCTGTGTCACTGGAAGAGATAGAGTGATAGGTATTTATCTATACTAAAAATATGTGCAACACAACTTTACTTATATCAGTCTACAAAGGAACCATAAAAAACAGATTTGTAAAAACCATCCTAGATATTTTTTACTGAATTTTTCATTACACAAACTATACTGTGCTAGTTTCTAGAGCTGTAGAAATAAGCACAGTAAAGATAAGCTACCCCTAGATAGTATAACTATTATTTTCTATTGATCTTGAGTCCATAAAAGGTGAATAAAGAGTATTAAAACCGGAAAAATGAAGAACCTAGAAAACTGAAAGACCAAAATTAAGGTCAAAGACAAAAACTACTGTACGGCCTGGATGCAAGGCAGCTGGGAACAGAGATTATAGCATGGATTTACTGGTACAACCAAACCTGGTGACAGTAAGATGCTTTACTCTGAACAGAGGGTTGGAGAGCACACCCAGCCTTCTTGTTCATCATTTTAAGGATACGTTCACAGAGCCACAGCTTAAAGGTTAGACTTTCCCACAAGAATAAACAGCTTTAAATAGCATTGCACACAAATAAACAGGTAGTAACTTTAGAACTGGAGCTGTTAGTTGCTGTTTAAAGTTTGGAGTTGGGGAAGAATTTGCAGGAGTGAGGCCAATTCAACACCGTGGTAGGGTCTGAGTGCTACTGACCTGATGTAGGGCACCAAAGGGTCGACGTGGCGTAGCACGATGGCAGTAATGTACGAAAACACGAAAGACGCCGCTGACCAAACAACCAAAGCCGCAGGCAAGATAGAGAGGCCTTGCTGAAACCACCACATTGCAGCGCTGACTTCTAACTCCGAACACTGAGAGGAATCAATTTGCAAAGGTTTACTAAGATTTTGCTTTTCTTGAGGCAAGCTGCTTTGAGTACAGCAATTTGGGATTGCTCTCAGTCCCGTCCTGCAAACCTAAAGTGAACGTTTGACTTCACGGCACAGAAGCAATCATAAATAAGCAGAAGTAACATCTGGAAATGTTAATTCTGAAATTCTTAGAAGATTATGAGAAAAGAAACCAGTAGTGTCATTTTACTACATGTCTCGGCATTTGTTGCTGCCAGAATAAGGTCAAATGGGTCACCATGAATAGCTGACTCTATTTTCTTCTTGCCCTGGTGTCATAGCACCGTGTCAGAATTAGTGAGGCTGACAGAGAACATGTCCCAGTAGTGACAGTTTAACTGATAGTGGCTGTTGAGGAGCCTCTACCTTCCATTAACAATCAACTGGGCAGACTTGGGGAAAATGACCTAAAATTACTTTAATGTCTGTGCTCATTTACTCCCTGTCACGCTGTGTGACTCAACAGCTGTTACAAGCATGACTTAAATAAGCTCACGGGTAGCTGTGGGCAAGAGGTGAGTGCTACCAGCCACAACCTTCAACCTCAAGGGCTGCTTTGTCCTGGTGGCAGTGTAGCAGCGACCGTGTTTTTACTGGTGGGAGGAAAAGGTCCATTTACCGCAGAGTGCAATGGGTAACTCTGTACTCACGCTACCCAGTTCCCCAAGTCCCAGCCTGACAGCAAATCTGTCCCTCTATCTCCAGCTCTCTAAGAGCACTAATGGGTTATTTTAAGAGCAACTAAGGGTTGTGTCGCCCCAGTGAGCTCACACAGAAAGAACTGTGACTCCTCTTGCTGCCACAGGGAAGTAATTTTCTACCGGCTTCAAATGCAAAGTTAAGCAGAGCTGATTTCAGCGTCCCAAAATGGGAAGGGTTGGTGGGAGGTCATCCTGTCCAGCCCCCTGCTCAAGCAGGGCCACCCAGAGCCAGTGGTAAGGACAGCTTTTGAATATCTCCAAGGATGGAGATACTACAGAATCACAGAATGATATGAGGTTGGAAGGGACCTCTGGAGATCATCTAGTCCAACCCCCTGCCAAAGCAGGTCCATCCAGAGGAGGTCACACAGCAATGTGTCCAGGTGGGTTTTGAATGTCTCCAGAGAAGGAGACTCCACCACCTGCTTGGGCAGCCTATAAACCTCCCTGGGTAACCTGTGCCAGTGCTCTGTCATCCTCACAGTGAAAAAGTGTTTCCTTTAGTTCAGACAGAGCCTCCGGAGTTTCTCTGTGTGCCTACGGCCTCTGGTCCTGGCACTGAGCACTACTGAAAAGAGCCTGGCTCTGTCCTCTTTGCAGCCTCCCTTCAGGTATTTGTAGACATTGATGAGATCCCACCTGAGCCTTCTCTAGGCTATTCTTGGCCCTGTGTTTATTGCCATTCTTCTGATGGCATTCCCTTATGTTTACACCGCTGAGTTCAGAAAGTGTTTAAGCACAGTTGAAACTGTAAATGGAATACAAAACAGGAAAAAGGTGAAGAAAAAATAACAAGAAATATGGATCCAAGGGCATCCAGGCAAAGATCAAACAGCGCGTCAGAAAAGAAAAATGATATTGAGACCAGAGAGCAGCTTTGAGAGGTTTCAGGAGGCGGGCACTGCCTAGGGTGTGAGAAACTGAAAGAAGAAAGAGAAAAGGAAGAAAGAGACAGGAAGCACCAAGACTATAAAGTCTCATGGGAGGAAAAAAGAAGTTGAAACAAAAGTGGGTGAATCCTGCAACAGATTAGAGCTGATCAACTCCTTTGTATCTCACTGAGGAGACCTGACGTGCTGGTCACTTGGCAGGTACTCGGTCCCAGGCAGACCTTTGACATTCCAGGGCATAGCTTTTTGCTGCCCTTTGCCAGCCACGTGTCCAGGAGAGCCTGTGGAAAGCCAGGCTGATAGATACATCCCATAATTCATAACAATGCATAATGAGAATTGCTCATTTACCAGAAGCTCATCAGTGTCTTGTGTTTGTGCTGCTTTTAAGCTTAGAATATTAGTGGTTCAAACAAGAACAAATGAACTCCGGTGTGTTCCTGGGAGGTTATAAAAGCCACCTCATAACCTTGAAAAGAACATACAATTACACCCTTGTAAAATTAAAGGTTCAGCTGTGTGTAAGGAAGACGTCAGGCAGCAGATAAAGGTGTCTAACAGATGTAGTGAATAAGAACAGTGTGATAGAATTAAAGGTACTCATTTTCTTACCCTTAAGCTTTCATTTTTAAGCTAAGTATAACATTTGCCCTCCAATGTTGACTTTCATTTTAAGACTGTAACGCAATAAAAATAGTAATGAATGTAACTTCACAATCCCATCTCTTGTGTGAGTAAATTGGGAATCTGTATGAAAGAGAAATGGATATTTTGCATAGAGTTCTGTTACAGATGTTACGTGCCTGAGCATGTAACTCAAAACTTCAAGCACTGAGTCTGATGCTAAGCTCAACATGAGCCGGCAACGCGTGCCGGCAGCCCAGAGAGCCAACCCATCCTGGGCTGCATCAAAAGAAGTGTGGCCAGCAGGTCGAGGGAGGGGATTCTATCCCTCTGCTCTGCTCTCGTGAGACCTCACCTGGAGTATTATGTCCAGCTCTGGAGTCCTCAACACAGGAAGGACATGGACCTGTTGGAAAGGGCCACGAATGTGATCGGAGGGCTGGAGCCCCTCTGCTATGAAGACAGGCTGAGAGAGCTGGGGTTGTTCAGCCTGGAGAAGAGA
>JAOXJM010000013.1:1362579-1381547 GCA_026413425.1 Tringa solitaria | reverse complement strand
CTGGAGGGTCGCTGAGGGGGTGACAGGCTCACCGGAGGGTCGCTGGGGGGGCTGACAGGGAGGGTCAGGAGCCGGGGGGAGGGGAGGGGAGGTCGCGCGCGGTAAGCCCCCCCTTCCGCCCCCCCCCACCCCAATTTACCTCAGCCTCTCCCGCGCCGTCCCCGCGGCGGGCTCGCGCCGCCCCTCTTCACCCCGCCCCGCCCCCGGCGCTCGCCGCGGTCCCCGCCCACCTCCTTTCCGGCCGTCGCAAAAGGGGCGTAAAAGCGCCGCCTGGTGCGGGGAAGGTTGAGGTAAATGCCGGGTTTCCTCTCGGCGTCGGGTGGGAGGTGAGGGGACGGGGTCTGTCCTTCGGGCTCTGCGCCTTCTTCCCGGGCGGGACGGGGTCTCTGAGAGAGCGGGGCGCCGTGTGGGTGAGGGGGAAAAGTCCTTGAGCTCGGGCCTGGGCCTGTGGTGCGGGCCGGGGGCTGGGGTACCCCCGCCCGGCCTGCGTGCGGGTGGGTCCTGGCTGCCTCTGGGCCTGTCGCTTTCGGGAGGGGGCCGAAGCGGTTGGCTGGACCGAGAGGTGCCCTTGTCCTCCCTCCCCTCCCTGGGGTGTTTGCCGGCGAGTGGCCAGGCCCGGGTGAAAGTCCTGCGGAAGCCGGGCAGTGTGGGGTTGTTTGTTTTGGAGGACGAGGCAGTCTCTGGTTGTTTTCTCTCCTCGGGGAAAGCAACCCTTCAGGAAAAGGGAAAAAAGCATATAGTTTTGTGCTTCGGAACTAATTTTTCTGGTCATCCCGGACAACACCCACAAGGGACCTCCTAGGTGACTAAGTCTGATTTCCTGATAGAGGAATGGGTGCAAGTCTGTCTGCTCCCAAGCTTATCAAGTTCCTGCATTCAAGTTCCCAGTTTGCTTGTGTTCTTCTCTCTTCCCACTGGCTGGGCTTTCTGTGGCTGCCTTTTGACTGTAAGAAATTGCCTTAATTAAGCTGTGGAGGGTGGAAATGAGAGCACTTGTTCTTATGCCAGTATTGACCTTTTGATTTACGTGGCTTATTTCCCTGCCTTGTCTGTGCATTGATGATGGCTTTGGTGATAGCTGTCACCTTCCCCTTGCTAGCTTCATTCTGCTCGACTTCACAACTAGTTGTTGGGTGAGTTTTTTTGTTGCTTGTTTTCTGATTGACTCTTGTAGGTAAGTAGCAAAGTTCTCTTTTTAGTCCCCTTTCTCTATGGCTTCTTCTCTAGCTCGTGTTTCTGGTTACCTTCCTTCGAGGGAGGTGGAACATTGTGAGGGTCCTTGTTTGCGCTAGAACTGCTGTTCCTGACCCTGTGTTTTCTTTTCACAGTTGCCTCATGCTGGTGTCTGGGCTGTCCTTGCTCAGCTAAAGCTCTCTAGCTCCTGGGTGGTTTTTGCATATCTTAAAAGTTGAATAGACAATGAGCTTTCAGCTGAGCTGGGTTAAATTTGGAGAAGAAAAAAGCCACAGCAAAACTGAAATAAGGAACAGTGATCTAAAAATATCCTTATAACTGTTTTTAAGTAATTGTTCAGCTTCACCAAAGAAGCAAAGCTGCTTCAAACCAGTTAAACTAAAAACACTAGACACACAGAGAAATCTTTAGTGCAGTCAATTGATAAGCTAAAGGGGTGTATGTCTGTTACGTACAGCTCTCCTGTGAGAGAGATGTGAGGGGACTGACTGTGCCTTGGTCTGTAACGTAAGTCAGTGCTGTGTTGTAAGTTTCTGCTGCTGCTGAAATTTAGGCTGGTGGCTGCAGGATATTTGCTTCAGTAGGCAGCAGATAAAGTAAACAAGTGCAATTTAGCATTTTGTAACTGCATTGAGAATGCTCGTTTCATTTTTTTTCCCCTCAGCAATTTTCCAGATATCTTCCTTTTCTGAGGGAAAACTCATAAAATCATCTAGGGTTGCTGACGGCAAATGAAACGCTCCTTGGAGCAGCGCCTAGAAACTTCTGATATCTTAAAATCTCATTTGTGCTCTTCACCTTCAATGTGTCTCAATGCTTTGTTGCAGGATCTTATGATTCTCCGTAGCAGCTGCTACCTGCCAAATAAAAATTCTGAGGCTGCCCAATCCATGAGTGGGCATCGAAACATAAAGAGGCGATGTGGGGAGTCGCACCTGGAGTCCCCCGCGGGCTGCGGTCATGGTCCCGCTGCTGGATGCGTGTTAAGCAAACTAGTTCAGTTGCCTACACCTCCCTTGTCAAAGCACCAGCTGAAACGGTTAGAAGAACACAAATATCAGAGCGCCGGACGATCCCTGCTTGAACCCCTAATGCAAGGTTACTGGGAATGGTTAGTTGGAAGAGTTCCAGCCTGGATTGCCCCAAATCTGATCACCATCGTTGGACTGTTAATAAATATATTTACAACTCTGCTATTAGTATATTACTGCCCAACAGCTACGGAACAGGTAAGTTATGGACCTCTGATGGTCTTTGTTTGTAGTTACTGTCACCTGGTAGCAGCTGGTGCTGTTTCCTGGTTGGTCCTCATCTTTGTAGAGAACTTTCTCGTTGATCAGCCTACAGCTCTCATATGTTCAAGCTAAATTCTGTAAACGTGTGTGCTTCTGCGTGGCTGATGGCATGCCAGGAGCCTGTGTGGATTCTGGGGTTAGCATGCTGATGGAAACAGTGGTTCCTCTGGCCAATGTGCACCGTATGAGATGGGGTCTGGAACCAAAATAGTGGTTCCTCACGTGTCTGTGAAGGACCTGCTGCATGAAAGCTGCAGCCCCACAAGGCTTGAGTTCATGTGCAGACAATTAAGGAAGAGATTTGTCTGTTTTCCTTGCATGGCATGGGGGTTTTTTTGCCTGTTTACTTTTTCTACTTGTGACTGGGTTAGTCACCTTCAGCTTTCTGCTCTAGAGTTACCACACACCAAGAAATGCAAGGTGACTCGGTTGGCAGCGAGCTGAGCCTGCCTGCGAGCCCAGCTAGGGTTGCAACACAGCAAGGAACTCAAGCTCAGGGAAGGGATCTGGCTCCAAAGGGGTGCAGCTCGGGAGATGAGGGCTGGTTGCTTCCTCTGGGGCCGGGGTGACTAAACCCAGCTTAACTAAAATAAAAAACCCCACCTCTCTTCATCCCGCCTGGGCCCTGGCAGTTCCTGTTACCAGGCAGCTCAGATCGGGGCTGTGGGTACAGTGTGTTATGAGCTGTGGGAAAACAGCTTGGTCGTCTTGAGCAGCACGTTGCCCGAGCATTCCCTGCTGCAAGAAGGCTGGATAAAAGTCAGGAGTTTTATTCTCTGTTCTCAATGCACTAAAAACTCCTGACCTGTCCTTGGGAGAACTCTCTTAATATCCTGTAATTCCTGGTTTCAGGGGTACGCGAGTCTGTACAAGGCATTTCAAGTTACTAGTTTCAAAGACTTTTCTCTCTTACTAGAGTTACCTCGTAAAGCACTTGACGACTTTCATTTTTGTGCATTGGAAAAGTTTTTCCATGTGAATGTTGACTCTTAAAAGCTTTTTTTCAGCTTTTAAACATTGAAAAGAGGCATAATTTGGTACAGGAAATGTATTTATATCAAATAATATATGGAGACTGTCTCATGAGTTCTAGCTTTTAAAATGTCTGAACTCCTTTGTAACCCAGTCTTCCAAGTTAGGAAAAGCCCTTGTGGTGAAGCAGAATGCATTTTGTTTCCACCCAGACTCTAAAACCCCCCAGGTGGGTTGGCACGTCAAACACTCCGCATCCCCGTTCCACAGATGACATAACAGAGGGGTGTTTTCCTCTTCTGGAAATCTGTTGAAATGGATAGCTTCAGAATAACTTGTGGAATTTGTCAGGTGTAAGATAAAAAGCGGATATTAAGTTCAAGCAGTGACTCCTTGGAGCAGCTCCTTCCTTTTTTCAGGCGATGGCATTACTGTGTGGCTTGGTTGTAACTCACTGCTCAGCTCCCTCCTGAAGCTGTATTATGTGGGGCTGAGACTCCGAAATCCAGTTCAGCTTTTGACCTGTCACTATTTCAGCAACTTAGCAGCTAGTACAGGCCACTGCACCAGAGCATAATTTAAAATTTAGAGTACAGCTGTATTTTGGTTGGTAATTAAGCTTCTGAAGTAAGCACTGAGCTACACTTGGAGTGTCAGAAAGTGGTAGTGTTAGCTGTAGCCGGCTGTATTAAAACACTGGGTTGCGTTTAACAGTTTGAGGGTTACTTTGTGCCAGTGAATGAGATTGTCTTCTCACTTCAGCTGGAAAATAACTTTCTGCTGAGGTAGGTTTCAGCCTGATCTGATTTGCCAGATGGCACCGCAGCCCGGCGTGCTGGCATGACAGGGAGGGTGCCATCTCAGCGGTGAGCTTGTGCTTTTTAAGTGTCAAGTAGCTGTCTGGGAAGAAAATGGGGCTTTGAAATTCCAGAAACAGAATTATTTTTTTTCCGAAAGCACTATCACTTTCAGATATAAATTGTCTCTTCCTTGTAGCTCAGTCTTAGTTCTGCTTTTTTCAAAAGTGAATTGTCTCTTCCTGTAGATGAAAGGTGTAGCCAGGGGAATGTGGCTATCGCTTGCAGCTCACTGGTAGGCCAAAAGAAAATGAGATACAAATAGTTCTATTGCCTGTTTAACTGGGGGGGGGGGGAGGAGGAAAGGGGGCAGCTAGCAAAGTGCTGAACTACAGAATGGTATTTGAATTTTTGTTTAAGGAAAAAAAGAAATTGGAGAAGAGAGGGAGCTGTGAAATTTTATGCAGATACAAATAATATCGAAGTGGAAACACCTACGCTGGTAATGAAAGTAGTGTTTAAGAAAGGAGTCAGCAGTCTGATTATTGTAGAGTTTATAGAGGAAAAATTGCATGATATTGAAAGATAAACCTTGTGTATAAAATCTATCCATAAGAAATAGAACCATCATCAATTCCATGGGATGGAATTCTATAGCATCAAAGCCTTATCTAAATGCAATCCTGTGCTTTTGGGTGATGTGTTTCCCCCTTAACTCTCATCTTGTGCTGGTTTGTGTAGACATTGCTGAAAGCAGAGCACACTGCCAGCATTCAAGGCAGGATGAACTGTTTTAGTGAAATGCAGTAGCAGGAACAATGCAAGCTGTACAGGGAATATATTTAAGTTGATGTGCTGCAAATGAGTCATGGTTGTGTAGATCAGAAGGAGCTGGACTTTAGAGCTTTATGAGAGGCAGGTCAGCTTGATTAAGCTGCTGAGTTGTATTTGGACTTTATTGGCGTGGTCTGTAAAATGCAGCTGCTCATAAATGCTCACTTTTATAAAGTGTCAAATATGAAGATTGCAAAATATCCAATAATACCTGTTTTATGGGTGCGTAAACTGAGACAGACTAATGGCAACCCTCTGGCTTTTGTGGTAAAATTGAGTTATGCTTCAAATACTGAAAAAAGCTTGAATTGTAGTCTTTGATCTAGCAGGGACTTGGTATCATTTGTATTTCTGTGGAAATAAATGGCTTACAGGATGTGAGTACTAAGTGTTATTAATATAGATTTGGTAAAGCTGCTGTTACCCAGTAATAGAAAAGCAGTTGGTGCTGGAGGTGCTGTTCCACAGAGCCCTGAAGCTTTGCAGGTCTCGCAAAATGCTGTAGCTGAACCTGAACTCTCAAAGTTTGAGGGCTTTGCAGTGACATAGTTTGAGTGCTGCTGCAGCCAGTGATACCCTGTACTTGGCAGAGTTTTAGTACGTGACACCTCGTTGAGGTCTTGTGGAGATGAGCTCAGTGTTTGTGACACAATTGCACTTTTCCAGTTTCTAACTCACAGATACCCCTACAGGGAGAAGAAGCAAGACAAGAACTGAATTGTGCACTGCTTTGCAGATGTAGTAGTATTTTATTATTTTTTTTTAGAGGTACAGTGCAGCTTTCTGCTTTAGAAAATCTGCTGTAGCTATTAATCTAAGCTGGTAATTCATGTCTGTTTTGTTTATATTTCACATCATATCCCCTTCTGCCTGTCCTTGCAAAGACCAGCTACTGACAGGTCCATGCATGGGATGAGGAAGTGTGTGCAAATGAAAAACTACTGTATAAGAGTGTAAGATAATTCAATTTAAGGCTTTTTTTTCTTTAAGGTCTAAAAAAGCTTTTCCTCTCATTGACTGTTTCTTTCTTAGGCACCTCCCTGGGCATACATTGCTTGTGCGTGTGGCCTCTTCATCTACCAGTCTCTGGACGCTATAGATGGAAAACAAGCAAGAAGGACAAATAGCAGTACTCCGTTAGGAGAACTTTTTGATCATGGCTGTGATTCACTTTCCACAGGTATTGTCATTTTTGCTTGAAGTATGAGGATTAAATGACTCTTTCAGGGGTCAAATCTGAATGTAGAAAAATGTTGCTTTACTGAAGAAGAGGACAAGTGAGACTGCTGAATATATAGCTTTTATAGCTTTTTTTCAGTCAACCTTTCCATAGACAGTGCTCTTGACCAACTGAACGTCCTCTTGTGTTACACTGAAAACTATCAAGGGTGTGACTAATTCCATCTGAGCCAGAAGTTTTCTGTGTTTGCTTTGTCAGAGCCTTGCTGCTATAAAAATTTCTGCAAGAAGTTGTCAAAATGCTCTTTTAGATTACTTTAGATGGAATCTATATAGAGCGATTATGAGACAGGTATGAAGCCTAAACAAGGGGACGGTAAAGGTTTGAGAGTTTAAGATTAGAATCAGCAAGATCAGTTCCTTTCTAGGTAGGTAGAGCTTGCTGAGCCAGCTGGAGCTTAATCCCACTGTGAAAGAATGATCAGGTGCTTTTGGTTACTTAAATTCTGAAGCTCTTATGCTTTTAAATATTTATGAATACTCTATTAAAGTTGTGTATTTAAAGCCGGAGGGGGCAATCATAGATATCTTAGGAGTATTGAATGACAGAACTTGGATTTTTCTTAATGGTATAATAAAAATTCAGAAAATAGGGGAAAATATGTCCAGGGAACTTTGGATACATGAGAAAACCCCAAAACTCTGGCTGCAGGCTCCAATTGCATAAATCACTTGAGTCCCTTAATGTCTAATCCCATTAAGGTCAATGAAAATGACTGAACCCTTCATTATTGAGGGCTTCTGATAATTGACATGAATTTAAATATACGCTTTGCAATCTGTACTTTATTAAAAATGGAAGTGTTAATCTATTTCGTGTATAAAATAAACCACATCAGGGTACCTTCACACTGTCTCTCCTCTGGGTCCTTTGGTTAGATTTGTTTCTGGTAAGGATCTTTATACGCATACACACTTTATTTTTATTTTTTTTTTTACTATGTGGCTGATTTTCTTCTGCAGTCTTTGTGGTTTTGGGAACTTGTATTGCTGTGCAGCTGGGAACCAACCCTGACTGGATGTTCTTTTGTTGTTTTGCTGGAACATTCATGTTTTACTGCGCGCATTGGCAGACGTACGTCTCTGGAACGTTGCGTTTTGGCATGTAAGTACCTTGGCTGAAAATAAAACTGAAAGTTAAGCTGCTTTCCTGTCTAGTTGCACTTTATGTGATTGTAGTTTGGATCCTTAGAGCAGTAGTAAATTGTTTATATTCATATATATCTCCACATTTAGAGCTTGTAGCAGCTACTACCTGTTGGGTCTGCAATTAATACTGAAAGTTATTTAGCTTGTTTTAAGAGTAATAAAATATCCTTTTGTCATATTAGTTAACTAGGAGCTTCTGATGTGATTTCCTGTATTTATGTTTAAAGTACCTGGTGTTTCATCCCCAAGAATGGAAAGCTTTTGTCAGATGGTGGCAGTCTGGCTTCGTTATTCAGTTAACTACCCATCTGTTGATACTGCTTGACTTGTGATGATGCATCTTCACTGTTAACCATAATTCTTAAAATATAGTGTGTTAATTGACACTATGCCTACAACTTAAAGTTCCAAATCCCTTGTAGTTAGTGTAGACTGTGGTTCTGTCAATAATGGGACCCGAATTGCAATGCCAAGGAAATCAACAGCTGAAATCCCCTTTACTGCTGGGAGAGGGTTGGTGGGGAAATGGAACAGAAGGATTCAGTGACCTGTGGGATTCACTGGCCTTAATGTGGAAATGTATGTTTGTTCTATGTTTGCATTTATAGAGCTAACATATATTTCAAGCAAATACACTGCAGAATGATTTTGCACCTGGGAACCTCTGAAATCTGTCCCTAACTTGTATGGGATTTTGAAACTATGCTAAAACATACACCGTTTATTTATAGTCTTACTGTTATTGGTCTGGAGATACCCAGATGCTGCCAAACCAGTACAACTATGGACCTCTTGTCTAGAACAGCTCTTCCTGATGGGATACTAATGCAGATTCTCTTGGGAAGCTTTCCTGTTTCTGCTCAAAAATGTAAGATGACAGAGCAATTTTCAATGTCTGTTGGAGGAAGAAAAGAAAAACATCTAAACCCCTGTTCTAATCCTGACTACACCAATGCAGATAAAGTAGCTTCAGTCAATTCTGATATTTAAATCTTTACAAGATTTGAGCCAGATGCTTCAATGTTTTAGGCTTCTCCCTTTCATGCTGCACCAAAGGTCTCCATGCTGAATGCTTTCAGCTCCCTTTGAACTTTACTGGGCCCTGGGAATTAAAGTTTTTTTGTTATTGATCAAAACACAAAAAAACCCCAACCTTGGCATGTGCTTGACTTCACAGATGCAAGAATCAAAACCACCCAATTCACTTTTGTGCTCTAGACAAATGCATCCGTTACTCCTGGTATTCATGGGAACTTGTGCTTTTAGCTTTTGTGAGGAGTCTATATTTTGGAGACAGCATTTTGTAGCAGATACTATTGTTCTGTGTGTCGTTATATTAGGAGAATTTGATGATCCATCAGTTTGTAGATGATTTAGAGAGGGCAATAAACACACAAATATGTGTATCATTATTTTAGGTAATGGACAGCCCTCTAGAGTAAATATGTTTGTGTCTTCATTTGCCCTGTGTCATAAGGTTAATAGACTGCCATAAGCTGATGTTAATTTCTGTAGCAAAAATGGAGATTATTTATCCAGTTAATTGATTCTCACTGTTTGACAGTAGTTTTTATTGCAGCTTTCATTTCACCAATCATAAAACTGAGGGGGCTGGGAAAAGTAGTGATGCTCAGAAAAGCCGTCAGCATTTCTGACTTGCATTCCAAAGAGGCAGGAAAGAGCCCACAGCTGGTTATCACTTCCTGTCTTTCTGTGATGAGATTATGTTCAAGAAGTTGCGTTTCATTAGAGATCAAGTCAATAAGCAAATTGGAAATGGCTTGGAGAAGAGGGACAGGCTGCTAAAGGGCAAGATTAATATTTTACTCCTTACAGACAGCTCAAACTTGAACAGTGAAATGTATAATCAACTTGGCTTGCTGAAAAAGTCCATTGTCTTCAAAAAAACTAAGATAAATTAGCGTGTCAAATTAAGTATATGCTTGTGGAACAGAATGTCTGAGTGGTGTGTGCTGTTTTGTCCCAGCCTTGATGACCCACTGAGGCTGTGCAGAGTCTGTCTGCGAGCGTTCACCCCAAGGGAGGAGGAAATGGAATTGCTTCTGCTAAATTCCTATGGAATATTGCAGGTGGAGTAGGAAAACTATTAGTTTAAGTGTGCCCAATTACCGCATACATCAGCTGTGCTGATTCTTTTTCTTCCCACTGACAATTGTGGGGACCAGCCCTGCGCTGCTCCAGGGCTGTGGAATGATCAGCTGAGATGGTCAGGCCCTGCCATCTGTCTCCATCTTTTAATTGATTCTAGAATTCTGCTAGATTGTGGCAGCTGATACGTACTTTTTCAAAGAGCGACTCGTTGGTTAAATAGCTCAAAAAAAATAGCTAGAGGTCAGTATTGCTTAAAAGTTCCCGGTGAGGAAGCAGGAATTGTCTCAGAGCAAGTTTTGGCTACGGTAGAAGTCGCTGTAAGTAACATCAGCAGAGGCAGCAGGAACAGCACGGATGCTCTCGTGCGCACAGGTTTTGTTCAAGCACAAACACTCAACCTGGGAATGGGCTTGTGAAAGAGCAGGAATATACTGCACATGTGAAGAAATAAAAAGGTGATTCTGAATTGCAGGAAAGCCTTCAATATTAAAGCAGCCCAAATGCTTTGTTCTCCTGGTCTAGTTTTTGGCGCAGTGACTGGCTTATCTGGGCTGTGGACTCGCTGGACTGCAATACAGAATGAGCTTTGGTTTGGGTTTAGGCTTTAGGTGCAGCTGTGCCATAACTGGGGCATCTCCGGTTTGGAAAAAGTGTGTTTTCTTCTGCATATCATGAAAATCAAACTGGGGAAGCCCCAGTTTGGGAAGGCCATGTGGACATGTGAAGTGATCTGGTCCTTTAGGAACATGGTGCACTCTCTGGAATCAGTAGGGAATACGGTGCACAAATCCTGGAGGGAATTAGCCTGCCTCTAGCTGGAGCCCAGCTGTGATTATCAGCTCTGGTTCTTCTAGATCCAGACTTATTCTGCTTGGATTTGATACAGCACCTGCTCACTGTTGTGGCTTCAAGAAATATAGTAGTAGATGTCTGTTGGTGCAGGTTGGGTGCTGGATCTGCCCTCACAAGGTCAGTATACAGACAGTCGGACTCGGCAGGAGCTGTCTCGCATCCAGGGTGGTTAGAAATGGAGCTGGAGCTATTAGTCTCTGTCGGATCTGAGCTGGGTTCTGTGTTGCAACCTGAGTCTTGTCTGGAGAGATGTGAGACGTGGCACGACATGGTAAAGATCTCCTACATTTGGCCATGCTGGACTGGGGGGAAGTGCTAAGGCTTATTTTAAAACCCCAGTGGGCACCCAGCAAGGGTCCACCCGGAGATGTGCAGCATGGGCCCAGCATTTCTCCCATGAGTTACTGCATTATCTGGTTTATCCCAACCTTTCTTAATTGAAATAGGGAAGGTTGGTGATAGTAGAAATTATAAGGGGAGTATGTGTGTGCATATATGTGTAAATACACATCCACACAGTGAGATGGGGATTAGTTTCTAAGGATAGTTCATAAGGCATACTGGTAAACACTGAGAGGAAGAATTGGTCCTTACCAGCTTTCACGTAACTGAAAAGTTAAAAATGTTGCTTCACTGAGTAATAGTCCCCAGAGAAAGCGTAAGTGTTCAGGCTGTCCAGCAAAACAGCCGGTATTGAGGAATGTTGGAAAATTTGGGGAACATTCTTCCTCAGTGACACTGCAGCAGTTGTCTGGGCAAGAGCCCATTGATGATGGGTTGGTTTAGGAAGGGGAGAAGGTTAATTTGGTTAAACCTCAGGGCCTGCTTGGCAGTAACTATCTCTGAGGGGAAAGGGGAGGTTAGGAAATGAGGCTGAATTTCAGAAAGCAACTAAAATGAAGCCTTCCTCCTTAGCAGTAAGGGAGTCAGTGTGTTGTCTTGGACAGACAATTCACACCAAATATCAAAACACAGAGATGGAAACCTTCCAAGTTGGAGTTTAGCACATCGAGTTCTTGCTCTTGGGAACAGCTTCAGGATTATGGTAGGAGATAAGGCACTAATCTCCATGATTATAGGGCTTAAAACTTTCCATCTTATGAGGTTTTCCAACTCTTCTTCAAGAACTTTTAACACCTTGATTATTTGTGGAGGAGAGTTTGAGGCTCAGTGGAGTCTCTCTTGCTGTCGGGGGAGGGGGGAATTATTTTCTCTATATTTGCAAGAAGTATCTGGTGAAATATCTCTGTGGTAGGTGTTAAGTTTGCTGCTTGTAACCTGCTGCCTCCTGCAAACCTCAGTCCCTCATTGCCACCCCTCAGTGTTTCTCCAGAGCTTGGTGTGTGTCATAAATGTGTGTCAGTGCTTTGCTATAGCAATAATACCCACAGCTGAAATCGCCCAGGGCTGATGTGAATGATGAGGGGGGTTTCCACATCGTGATCCTCTTCCTCCTCCTTTCCCTCTCCAAGTCCCTGAACAATGCATTAAACCAGGCACCGAGCAGTCCTATGCAGAGATGCTGCTGATGATTTTTTTTTCTGCCTTTATCATTGAAAGATGTTCTTGCTGCTCTGGGAAATAGTGAGATTCAATATAATTGCCACAGGCTTCACCCCCTTATCTGATCTGCTCAACTTTTAATCTATGTTAACGAGCAGCAGAAGGAAAAATGTACCTATCATCTTAAATGTATTACAACAAGGAAAGAAGAAAAGCTTATGGTTCTTTTTTAATATTATTTTAACCTCAAGATGAATTTCCTGTAGCTGAAAATAGTTTTAATTTGCTTACACTTTTCTTCTGCACAGTTACTCATGCTATTTGCTTCATTACGTACAAGTGAAAGTGCTCGATTGCAATGAGTTAGGATTGAACTCCAAAATAATTTTTAAACACTGCACATTTGGCAATCTAGCATGTGATTTTTAGCTTTTTTTTTTAAGCTTTGTGTTATGATGATGAACATTCTTTTCTCGCTGCAGTAGTTCCCGTGAGAACACACGGCTTTGTGTGTTCAGGCTCAGATCGGTGGGTATGGGGGAGATGCATGGAAGAACCATCATTTCTCAGCCCCTGGTGCTGCTGTGCAGAGTTATTTAATAGCAGACGTATCCTCTTGAGTTTCCCAGCCTCAAAACTTCTGTGCTCTAAGGCAAGAGGGTTTTTTCTTGTCTGCTGTGTTTTGCTAAATGGGACTATTGCAAGGAATTCTGTCAGGAGGAGGATGATGCATAAATGCCTCTTCCACACCCCCCCACCCCTCCCCTTCTAGTTTCACACAATATTAAAAAGAAGCTGTTAGATCAGCTCTATGGGTAATGATTGACTTGATTTCAGAGGAATCTCCAGTGTAGTTATCTGTTTCCTGTTGTTCTTGGTTGGTTCATTTCTTAGGAAATCTCTCAACTTTAAATTAAATCCTTTCAGTTCACCGTTCCTGGCAAGGAGAGAACTGACTCCAACTGTCTCTGAGCTCCCAAACTTGGCCCTTGTACAGTCTAATGGCTTGTTTAATCAAACAGGGCCTTTTAAAAATTGCACATGGAATATGCTCAATAAATGAGCACTGCCAGGAGTATATTCGGAATGCATGACTAATCAATTGCCTGTTAATTGGCTCAAGACTGTTACCGGCTTGACAAGGGACCCCAGTGGAGCAGGCAAAATGAGACTTGTCACTGCCAACATCTAAGAGTTAAGCACATGCCGAGGTTGATGGCCCCCTCTTAAGCTTTCCCGGATAATGTTTAAAAAAAATGAATCCCTGCCTGAATCACAAATATCACTTAAAGTAACGTAGGACAAAATGGAAAAGAAACTGCAGCTGTGGAGAAGTACCAAAGCTGTGAGGTTTGTCTGTGTGACTTTTTCTTCCTATATTCCCTAAAATACCAACTGTTACTTTTTCTAACGAAATACTGCATTATGTGCTGTGATAATTGAAGCGAGAATGCTTGTGAAACTGAAATTCCCTGTGCCCTCTTGTGCTGCACAGTGTTGCTGCCCTTCTTGAGCTCCGTCAGTGCCAGCACCAGGAGCTTGGGTTCTCTGATGGACCTTTATAATGGATTGACATGCTGCTGGCCAGCAGACTGTGCTCTTCTGCCCCAAGCACGCTCTGATAAGGGCTGCAATAAACAGCAGCTCAGTTATGGCTGGATCTGTTATTGCTGAGACTTTTTTTCACTAGATAGTTTAATGCAATTTTAGCTTGATCATATTTTAAAATATCTTAGTTAAAAAATGCTATAAGTCTGCATTTTTACCCTAAGGAATACGTGTGGTAGTTGTGGCTCTGTTAACTACAGCATTTTTTTTTTCAATCCCTTTCTGTCAAGGGTAAAAAATAAATGTATAGAGCATGGAGTTTGGTTGCCACCAAACAGGGTTCCAGAGCTCACTTGATTTTATTTTAGCATTATTTGCCGAGGAGCTGTGTGAGCAGGAGGTGTAACTCCTTGATTTCCCTTAGAAGTGGCAAAGGGAAGATGGAGACTGTGCTTCTGCTCTGGAAAAATATGCAGTAGCATCTTTAGATGAAAAATTCATATATTCAGTACCATTTGGAGATGTGAGCATGGGGGAGGGAGATGAGAGGCCCTGAATTCTGTTCGGTTGTGAATTTTATTTGCTGTGACTGGGAGCAGGGAATCTCATCTGCTTTCTTCATGCACACACCGATGCTGGTATTTGCCCATGGGTTGGAGCGTACAGTGAAGTGCAGAAGCTCTTAATGGAGTTTAAAATAATATGTCTTACAATATTATTGTTAATTCACTAATACTTTTTTTTTGCGGTCATTAATTCCCTTCCTCTGACCTACCCTTTAAATCATCTCGATGCTGCACGGTAGTTGTCTGGATTTTGCTCTTTACGCCGGGACTGAAGATCTGCTTTAATGGCTCCACTTAACTGAAGTGCTTAGGAAAATTGTTTTGAACCGTTTCTCTCCCCCTCCCTGCGCGCGTAGATTCGATGTTACGGAGTCCATGCTCTGTACTGTAGCCATCCAGCTCCTCACGGCAACGCTGGGGCCCTGGTTCTGGAACTACACGGTAAAGCCCAGGTTGACGCGGCCGGCAAGCGATGGCATGGACTAAGCAGAGCCAGCGCCTTTCTCATGCACACAGTAACTGGTACCCAAAAAGCAGCTTTCTAGGGATATTTCACAAGTGCTTTAATACCTGGGGAAAAGAGGTTTGCGAAGTACAAATGAGCAGTAAAAATCTGATCTAACCCCCCTGAAATCGGGGGGGTTTTTTGTGGTTTTTTTGAAAGTGTCATATTTTACTTGAAAACAAAGCAAAACCCTGTCTGTTAAACAGAGGGAAAAAAATAAATTGCTTGAAATGTTTCTTTTTATTTTGGCTTCACCAGAGAGATAACCAGGGCTGTGGAAGCAGCTCTGTAAGGTGGGGGCGTAGAAGAATTTTGTTGGAACTGCTTTTTGAAACTGTAGAATTATTTTTTTTTCTTGTTGCTGTTTAAATACCTTTCCACCAGAAAAAAAAATGCTTGGCTGGTTCAGGGAACTCTCTGCTGTGCAATAGCTTAAAAATTCATCAAAATGAGTTAAAAAATGCCCTTTTTGAACGATGCCTCTTCCTCCATGCAGTCCAGTCACTTTAGCTGTGCTTGGGGCTTCATCATTGAGTAACTTTACTTCCTGATTGTCTTTCGTTTCAAAATGCTTTTCCTTATGTCTGGGCTAAATAGATCCTTCTTCACTCTGGTTTATTACTCCTTAAAAAGGACTTTCTCTTCCTTATTTCATCTTTTTCCCCCCCAATAAAATGGTATCATTAGAAGTGAGTAAGTTGAGTTTCTCCTAGTTGCTGGATTATTGGACAGAAGCTTCCTTTGAAATATTTCAGGATATAAGAATAGCTTTTTGATTGCTGCCTTAGAAGGGCATCAGATTTGAAATAAAACAGATTTATTTTGGTGCTTTGTTTAGGTACCCTTTGTTAAACTTGCATTGATGCAAATGATGCTGTTCTTTTGGGTTGTGGTTTTGGGGTTTTTTCTTTTTCATGTAATAGTTCAGGACAACCTAAGCTTTCATGAGGCTATTAGAGTCCTTAATTAAAAGCTCTCCTTCAGATCCACCACTATCAGCATCTGCTCCATGGCGATGCACGTCATCCCTGCACTGCCTCTGCCCCCTGGGCGTGCTCCAAGGTAGGCAGATGACATAATTTTTAAATACTTTGTTGACAGTCTATGAAAGGCTGGAAATACTTATTGTCAGGAAATGGTAATGCAGCAAGCAGCAACTTGAAGGAAGGAAAAGCTTAATCAAGATGTTAGGCTGTTGTGATAAGTGTTATGACTCTGCCCAAGAAGTCACTTAGGGTGAAAAAAATAAAATAAAAAAAATCCCCTTAGTACTGAAACATTTGGAGCCCTCCCAAGTCACCCCTTGGTACGATAGTTATGTGAGAGGAAGCGACTCCAAGTCTGTCACGAAAGGGAATTGTTTAAAATGGATTAGGATAAATTTTTCACGGAATGGGGGAGCGAGGGAGGGGTGGGGACTCTCTGCAGGGGTGACCAGGAGCTGCTGGAGGTGTCACTCTGGAGCCCCCACCCTGGGACAGGAGCCTCTGCCATCCAGGATGAAATTTGTTTTACAAACAGTAACAGAATGCCAAGTGCTTGCTTGTGCCAGGTCCCCTCTTGCACGCTCGTTTTACCCAATTTTTAGGCATCCTGAGTTACAGAATAGACTTAATCATCTTAAATTCTTGGATGTGTCATTTCAGGTGCCTTCTGGCATCTTTATTTTTAGGCTTAACTAATAAGTGAAGATGCTGCTGCTTCAGAGCTGCTCACGTGGAACACACGAAGCATCATGTTTATATTTTGCCATTTGAGATAAGGCGATACAGACTTCTATTTCAGTGTTGCACCATATCTGAGCTGGTTGAGCTACAGGAAATAGGTATTCATGATCTTTTTCCATATGATAACTGGTTTCATGTGACAAACATTTGCAGTGAGAAAGTATAATAATACAGCCCTGTCTTAAAATACTACATGATCTGACAAAATATGAAGTGAATAACTTCCAGGTCTTGCAACACAGATAAACCTCGTACTTCCCTGCGCTGCGTAGTAAGGCTTTTAATTCATCAAGGAGGGGAAGAAAATTCTTAAATTGTTAATGAAGTTTGCCTTTAGCCTATGGAAAAATTGTTTAAAAGAACATAATGGCTTTAAACAGTGGAAACCAAAAAAAGACTTTGGGGAATTGAAATAGAATATTAAAATAATACTGTTCCTAATAATCTATTATGTCAGGATACATAAGTTTAAAAACTAGCAAGTAATTTGCATTCAGGTTTGGCACAAGAAGGGCAAATTTAGAATAAAATGCACTGCTGTGTGCAGTGAAATCCAAAACCAGCTCTTCAAAGCTCTGCAGATGCTGTGCTGCCTGGTGCATATAGGCAGACGGGGCTGAAAATTTCATTTAAAAACTAGCAATGTTTATGTTTCCCTGCCTTTATCCAAATTAAAACACTTGCATATTCTTGTTTACAGCCCTTCATTCCCGACAGTAGCTGGTGCTGGGCTGACATTGTTCGACCTCGTCCCCGCCTGCCATCTCCTTTTCTGCAGAGCTGCTCCTTGTTGTTCTCTCCTAACATCAGTTTGCTGCAGAATCAGTATTTTTCAGGGTCATTTTGAATGTTTTTCCCAGCCTTGCCACAAGATGTTCTGTCTCGGCATTTTTAGTTTGTTCAACTGTTGAGTCTTGGTTCTTTGGTGCTTTGTCTTCAGTGTCTGATCTTTGTTCCTTGGTTCTTTCCCTGGATCTGAAAAACTTGATTCAGGGTCTTCTGTTTATTTTCTACAAGTTGAAAAAGTCCTTGATTTATTTGAAGAAGCAATCTTTGGAGCTTCACTGCTGTGGACCTTGTTGAGGAACTCTTAGAATAACTCTAGTCCATCCATCGCAGTGTGGCCATGTCTGTGGGGAATGCTTTGTTTCATTTGCTTCATTTCATAGGTCTTAGGGAGCCACCACATGCTGTGTGCTGTGTCTCTGTGTCATCCTCGCAACATAAACTGTTTGGGTGATGCTGACATGACTCAATCTGTCAGGAAACATCAGGCAAAAATCCTGTTGGGTCAGGGGAAGTGTGGCTTGAGCAATTGCTGAAAATATCCCGCTTCTGAGGCTGTAAGAACTCCCCTCGCTGGGGCTGCAGAATTCATGCCACTCTTCCCATTTGTTCTTTTCTTAGGATGCCCACTGTGGTGTTTAGAGGAGTAAATAAATACAAACCCAAGGAGAAAATAGAATCGGACTTTGAAGTGACCCATTCCCTCTTGCTTTGAAAAGTTTTCTGCTTTCCTGCAGCTTTGTTCGTGTCCCCAGCTGCTGGTTGTGTGTGGTGATTAAACAGGGGGGTCTGCAGCACCAAAGGCTTTTCCCCTTCTGATTTCCCAATGCTGTGAGCTCTCTCCCCCCCCCCCCAATGGTGCCTATCTTTTTCCATTGAAGCTAAAAATACTATTCTATTATTAGTTGATAAATGATCCACTGCTTGAGTTTGCGTTTTCTACGGGCCTTATCATAGGAAGAGGCTCTCCAGTGTGTAATGGAACTTCATGTGGAAAAAAAAAAGTACTATTTATGTAATACTTAAGCAGGAATGTTATCACCCTGCTTTGCAAATAATGTCCCTGGCCACTAAAACAAGCTCTAGATATTTTTTCCTCAAAAGGGCAGTGTGGAAGTGCAGAAAGGCTTTGGTCAGGCTGGATGCAAACCCAGCAGCCCCCCTCTGGTCTTGTAATTTTATTGGGTAACCCCCCCCTGCTTCTACCAGAGTTCAAAAACAATGTGGTGATGAGGCAATTTATAGTTCTTTTTATTGTGAGCACATTGTATCTTGAGGCAATACATAAATACAAGTTAATCATTAAAGTGCAGGAATGAATGTCCTCTAGACTGCCTGTCCTGGTACCCCCGTCCAGGTAGTGCCATGTGTCACCTTTGCTCAGTGTCTTTCTTGCCAAAGCCATTATGATTTTCTTTTCTAATTGTATTCACTTTTTTTTCTTACCATGTTACAATTTAAGGGCTGTTTAGGACTTTCATGAACATTGGTAGCGATCACGTTTGGAAACCTTGACTTGTTCCTAATTATTCCTCCTCTTACTCCCTTGTTGTCCAAGTCTGTAGCTGCCCAGTGGCTTTGACCCTGTGGGGTTTGTTCAGCTGTTGGAGGAGGGACTGCAGCCCCTCAGCTGCCCTCCCGCAGGTTGCCATCAGAGAGGAGGCCACACAACGTGGATGAGGAAAGCTGATACTCTAGAAATTGAGACAGAAACCTTTCCTTGTCTTTTTCACAGAATCCCAGAATTGTAGGGGTTGGAAGGGACCTCTGGAGATCATCCTGTCCAACACCCTGCCTAAGCAGGTCCACCCAGAGCAGGCCACACAGGAATGCATCCAGGCAGGTTTGAATGTCTCCAGAGAAGGAGACTCCACCACCTCTCTGGGCAG
>JAOXJM010000013.1:1295781-1309884 GCA_026413425.1 Tringa solitaria | reverse complement strand
AGTTGGACTAGATGATCTCTAGAGGTCCCTTCCAACTCTGACAATTCCATGATTTGGAGAAAATTTTCTCCACCATGGAGAAAACCTGCACTGAAACACACTGGGGGAAGCATGAGCCAGAAATCTTCCCCTGCAATGAGGGAAATGTCCATGCCATGTCTTGGGGTGGTTGGGAGCCTGTGCTGGCCATGCTCCAGGCACGACTTGGCCCTGGATATTGAATTTGAACCCCAGCTGCCTGGCTTGAACCTGGGCTCAGTGCCTGGGCAACAGGAGCACAGCTCCGCCTGCAAAGCCCTGGACAAATAAAGCTGGGCTTGTTCCACGAGGACTCTGGGGCACTCATCCCCAGAGCCTGATGGCTTCTCATCAGTGGGGCTGGCAGGGATCATCTGTAGTTTATTCCCTGGGGACTGCTGGGTGGGAGAGGCTGTATCCAGGCCACTGCTGCCTGGACAAAGCAAGGTGGCTTTCCCACCCCTCCTTCCCAGCAGGACCAGTTGGGACCATGCTCTTGAGTGGCTCCTGATGGGCCTGTGTGCGTTGCTCCAGGGAAAGCCAGACCCCGAGGTGATCTGGACCAAGGGTGACCAGCCCCTGGACACCAGCCGCGTCAACATCCGCAACACGCAGAAAGACACCATCTTCTACATCCGCCAGGCGCAGCGCAGTGATTCGGGCAAGTACGAGCTTGCCGTGAGGATAAATGGAGCAGAGGACAAGGCTACCCTGGACATCCGAGTGATTGGTAAGGCTGGGGATGAGATGCTACATGGTTGTTCTGGGACTCGTTCCTGCCCTTGGCTGGGGGTAACTCCTGTTATGGGTGGGATGGAATAGGGCCAGAAACAAGGCAAGGAACTCTGGGGTCCCTCTTCCAGTGGGATCTTCTCCAGGATTATGGAGGTGAACTCCTCCAGCTGGCGATGCAGGGTTTCTGCCAGCCCATGCCCCTCGCAACTTCTCATCCCTCGTGTGCTACAAGAGGGTGAGAAGAGACTACAAGCAGGAGCAAGGGATGGTCAAAACACAGAATCTGGCGGCAGCAAATTAGGATGCCACAATGTGAGGGTTTGTGTTTGCAGAGCCACCAGGCCCCCCCCAGAACCTGAAGCTGGTGGATGTGTGGGGCTTTAATGTGGCCCTGGAGTGGACTCCCCCGACAGACAACGGGAACTCTGAGATCAAGGGTTACATGGTGCAGAAGTCAGACAAGAAGAGTGGGGTGAGTCAGGGCACTCCTGGGCCTCCTGTGCCCTGGTGCTGGGGAGCTGCACACCTCTGTCTCCCCCCATGCCTCCTCCATCCTTTGGACAGCCTGCCCTCCCTCACCGCTCTTTTGTTGTGTTTTTTCTCTTCCCAGAAATGGTTCACGGCGCTGGAACGCTGCACCCGCACGAGCTGCACCATCTCTGACCTCATCATCGGCAACACCTACTCCTTCCGGGTGTTCGCAGAAAACGCCTGCGGGCTGAGCGAGAAAGCAGCCATCACCTCCGGAGTGGCCCACATCAAGAAGACAAGTGAGGACAAGACTCTGGCTACGGGGCTGGGGGTGGTGGTGGGCAAGAGGGGTCCTGTCCCTGTTGGGGCTAGTGCAGCTTCTTCCGTATTGTGGTGATGCCGCTGGGCTGGTCACCAGGATGGTCCCTGTAGGGGTAAAGCTGTGCGTCCCCAAGGCAGAGGTCCAGAGGTCACTTGCCTTCCTTCTACACCTCCTTCCTCCATTTGGGAAGGCATGTGCCATGGTCAGCCCCCTGGGAGGGAGTAAGGCATGGACATCCCTGGGGTGAGATCGAAGCAGGAGCTGGGAGGGGTGAGGAACAGCCCTGGTTTTGGCCCTGCAGCTCAGGGCAACAGAGGAAGAGACCCTTGCAGTGGTCCATCTCAGGTCTGGCTAGAGGCTGTCTGGCTGTTATGTGAAGGAGCAAAAGTATTTTGGGGTACCTTGGGGTGAATCCCTGCGACCATGTGCTGGTCACCCCAGGAGCCCGAGCTCTACCTCAACCTACAATTAATTATTTTCTTAGAAACTGCTTACCAGCCAGAGAAGATCCCCCAACGGGACATGATGGAGCCTCCAAAGTTCACCCAGCCCCTGACAGACCGAACCACCACCCGGGGCTACAGCACACATCTCTTCTGCTGCGTCCGGGGCTTCCCCCAGGTCAGTGGTTCCTCCATGGACAGCATCATGTCTACGTGTGGGAAGCCACCAGTGGGGGTTTTGCAAGGTGGCTAGAGGTGTTGGGAGATGGTTAGTCACATTGGGTTAGGGTTGGATGTGTTTTGAGGCTGCAGCTGCCCTCTGAGTCAAACTGGGTCAAGTTCGGGGTGTTTCTTCATGAAGATAGGAGAATGATCTTAATTCAAGACATGCCCTGTTTCCATCTGCACTGGGGGAGAAAGTGTGGAGCCATCGTTATGGTTCAAGAATGGGAGATTTAGCTCTTCAAATTGCTTCTGACTGTGAATCCCACCATGGCCACAAGCTTCAGGCAGGGTCAAGGCAAAGGCAAACAAGTGGCTGAGTTTTGGGGCCAGTTAGATTTCTCATTTCTCTCCCTGCTTTAAACAAACAAATAAATCAATCAATCAATCCTGCTGCCTCCCAGCCCAAAATCATCTGGATGAAAAATCAGATGGAGATACGGGAAGACCCCAAATACATAGCGATGATTGAGCAGGGCGTCTGCTCGCTGGAAATCCGCAAGCCCAGCCCTTTTGATGGGGGCATCTACACCTGCAAAGCTGTGAACCCCTTGGGGGAAGCCTCAGTAGACTGCAAACTTGATGTCAAAGGTAAGATTGGCCGAGAAGACAGAGGAGCAGGTCTCCTTGCCGGCCTTCTCCTGTTCTCACTTTCACAGTGCTGTGGTTTGTGCCTGTTTTGTGTTGATCCTGGTGATGGGGGAGCCAAAGGGCACTGGGCAGCCCTGTGGAGCTGGAGCTTCAGGTTTCTTGGGTTTATGGTCTCGAAGCATCTTGAAATTGCTTTCCCTTATTCATGGCCAAAAACTGGGGAGGAAAGCAGAAACTGCAGAGCCAAAGGATCAGGGGCGCTGGTGGAGGATGGGACAGTCACTTGCTCCTCACTGTGTCCACCCACACTTGTGTCCCAAGCTACCCACGAGCCATGTGTGTGGGGGCCATGGTGAACCCCCTCCACTTGCACCTGGGTTGTTCTGATTTATGTCTCGGGATCCTGCCCAGACTTTCCAGCTCACATTTCCCTGCCTCAGCAGAGCACCCAACCAATGGAGGTGCCCTGCTCTGCTCCCTCCACAGACGCCTCTCCTTCGTGCTGCAGACCCGCCTGGGCATGCAGGAGGATGCATGTCCACCCACACACACTGTACACATGTTCCTCAAGTAGCGGTGTGTCCTTAGACACGTGTCACTTCTATTATTTCTCCTTCTATGATTTCCCAGCAAACGCTTGCCCCGAGACATGCTCTGCCCTACTTCCCACACAGGCAGGGCTCTGATCCGGTGGTCACCCTCAGTCCCCGCTGAAGCTACGGGGCTGCTGAGGTGGCACGGGGTCGGTGCTCGGCTCTGCAGCAGCTGGTCTCAGGGCTTCCAGCCAAAGCAGTGAGCCCTGGCCCAGTCGTCCCCGGCCATGCTGCCCTGCAGGCAGGGCTGTCAGCCCAGCCATGCAAGCAATGTGGTGAAGTCAGCCAGGAAGACGAGCTTGTGGTTGTCCTGGGGACACAAAGCACCTGGGAGTTTGCCCCGGCTGGCATCTTGGGGAGGAGCTGGCTAGGAGCGGGCAGTGATCGTGGTGGGCACGATTGCTCGGAGCGTGTGTAAGCAGGGATGGTGTACGTAGGTGCATGTGGGTGTGTGTGGGTTGGTTATGCCCTGGCTCACTTTTGGAAATCAAAAGGGGATTGAGGTGAGGAGAGTCCAGGGGGTTTATATTTCCCATGCTCTCCTGCAGTGCCCCAGTGAGGACAGATCAGAGGACAAGATGAAGAGCAAGGTAAGTTGGGTTGGGGGGTAGGTGGGTTGGGGCTGCAGGATGGAGGGAGGGTGGGTCACTTCACTGGGGATGGAGTGGGGTGAGTGCCTTGGATTAGCCCTTGTCACCTGCTCAAGGTTCAACTTGTCACCCCAGCTCAGGGCTACCTTGTCCCATGGCTGCAGATGCACTGGTGGGGTGGGATGCTCAGAGCCTGAAAGAAACATGCCCCTGTGGGAGGTGGAGGGAGGACTGTGAATATGGCCAGGAGAAAGAAGGTGCAGGGGGGAGGCTGGTGTGCCTGGCAGATACGTGGGCAGCACAGTGGGCAGAGCCCCAGTTTGCAGGCAGGGCTCAGAGACCTGGGGCACCAGGGGCTGGAGGCACATGAGGGGCAAGTACTGGGGCTGGGGGCAGGTATAAAGGGGTGTTAAATGAGGCTGTGGGGTGGAAAAGCAGAGTTAAAGGCCTGCACCTGAATTTTGTGGGGCAGAAGAGGGTGGAAGAGCTGGGCTGGGTTTGTCTTGCATTACAGCCAGGCCTGGGATGTGGTTTCCCATCTCATCCTGAGCACTGGTCTCTCAGCAGTGGTGCCCTCACAGGACTTGGATCCCCTTCCTTTACCCCAGGTGGATGCTGCAGTTCCTGGGCGGTAGCGTGGCACGTGGTGATGCTCCTGGCCATGGTCCCTGCTAGCCTGCCCCCTCCCTGGCAGTGCTCTGGGGTGACCTGCACCTCAGCCTCCCATGGCATGGTCCTCTCTGAATGTGTCCTTAGCTGTGACAATAAAACAAGCCCATCTGAGGGGCTTTGTTCCTAATAAAAAAGCCCAAGCCACTCTGTCCTGCTTGTGTGGTTTGGCTCAGGTGGGTGGAGGTGGAGGGGAGGGAGCTGCCAAGGATACTACAGATTCAAATGGCACCCCACTGAACCATGGGTGGAGGAAATGGTTTTTGAGCTTGGAAAGAAAGGACCAGCTTTACAAAACATCTATGAAGACGACTAAACCAGAAGCAAACCAACAAAGAGGAGGATGGGGAAAATTTTCGTCTTGGAGCTGGGGAATGAAGAAAAAAAAAAAACCCAAAAAACTAGTGTCAAAACTGTAGCATGTTGATGCTTCTTTATCCACCCCAGTGATGCAATGATCCAGCCAAGCACTGCCACCAGCATTCCCCCCCACGGCATGAGACAGCGGGGGCAGGACATGCTAATGCTTGATCCGGAGGGGGAGGAATTGGCCCCGTTAGCTACTGATAACTCATGTGCAGAAAGATGACTTGTTACTTACAGCTCTGAGACAGCCGGGGTCAGATGCTGTTTATTAACAGAGAGCCCAGATGGATCCATCAAGCTGACTGAGCGCATCATTAACCAGGGGTCAGCAGCGTGGAGTGCCTCCCCCGCCAGCACCACCTCCCTCCCGTGCTGAGGCAGCAGCTCTCCCAGCCCCTTGCCAGCTCGGTCTTGGGCTCAGACCCAGATCCTGCCCAGAGAAAGGCATATCCGCAGGCCACCGCAAAAGTGGGTGCAAATCCAGCCTGGGCACCCACAGATCTGAGCCCAGCCTGCCCCTGGTGCCACCGGAGGGCAAAGCCCATGGATAAAAGAGCTGATCCCTCCTCACAGCCCCTCCACTTCATCGCCATCTGCTTCCAGTCACCTGCTCCCCATGCCAAGCTGAAGTCCATGGGGGTAAGCTATTCCCAAGGGGGCTCAGCACCAGCACAGCTCTGTCCACACCAGACATCATTTCCACCATCAGAGGGCATCGTTGGACTAATTTTTATCCCAACTGATGGTCAGGATAGTTTATTGAGGTGGATGGGGTTAGCAACGATGCCACCGGGGTGGAGGCTGCAAACCAACTGCCAGGTCAAGATCAGGTCTTCCCCTGGCATGCTCACACCTGTTCTTGGACACTGATGGGAATATCCTGGCCCCCTTCATGTCCTTGGCATCTTGGCATGGGACTTTGGCCAGTGGGAGCCTTGGGTGACAGGACCTGCGTTAGTGGGGGTTTGCTAACACAGGGGAGAAGCAGTATCTCCAAGACTGTCTCATGCTGCACGCTGCCCTTTCCAGACCCTTAATACAGCCCTACAGGGCAAAGGCTGTGTTTGTAACCCCACAGGGGACCAGTGAGGGTAACAGCATCCACTTTTAGTGAGCTCTCCTGGGGAAAGGTCCGGAGATCATGGAGTGGAAAAATCCACTAGATGCTTTTTCTAAAGCAATCACTCACATGCCTTTTAATTTATGAGCATCCTAGTCGTCAGGTTTCTGGGCACCTTAGCAAGGATCAGGAAAAGACATCAGTTCCAGGAAGCATTCTCTTGCAGAAATAAGCTGCAAGTGGGAATCAGACCTGTGCTTGGTAAACAGCAGCCCTAAGCCGAGGTCAACCTACTGCTCTGCAAAGGGACCATGGACACAGGGTAAGAGGGTTCTCTCTGCACCAGCCTCGGGTCTCAGCATCCTCAGGCACTACTGATAAAGGCTTTGGGGTTCTTCACCTCGAGGAGGCTGGGAGGGTGTTCAGGGCCCCTCCATTGCGATGTGACCCACAGGAAAGGATTTGCTCCTGTCCTTGACATTGCTCTTCTGCTCCGCTATCATTTTGCCCACTGTGATCTGAACCAGGAACCTGGATGTGATATATTGAAGCTCTTGAAAAATGTAGGAAGCTGAGGCCCTCATCCTTTCTCCCACCCCTCTTCTGTCCCCTCTTCTTCCTCTCAAGAGAAATGGAGGAGATCCTTCCAGAGCTGGCTGCAGTGGTGGGCAAAGGGGACAATCAGCAGCCCTGTTGCCCATGCTACGTGTGCATGGCATTTCTCTCCACAGTCATGGCTATCGAGCCACCCATAAATCTCACCTACCCACACTTCTTTCCCTCCCCACACCCTCTCCCAGCCCCAGTGGGAACTTGCTGCAGTTGCTTTGCCCTTCAGTGACGTCCGAGGTGCACAACCCTCCTGGGGCAGGGGAAAGGTCATAGAAAGTGTGTTTCCAATGGGAGACTGGTGAACAAGGGATGCTGATAAGAAAAGAATCCCAATTAACTCAAATTAACCCTTCCCACTGCCACTTCAGCCCTGAAAAAGATGCTGCAGCAGAGCCAGTGCAGCTTCCAGCATCTGTAGGGACCGTGTCCATGTCCATCTCCCACCACCCCCTCCTCAAATGTTGGCCAACAATGCACCCTGCCCATGGCTAAACCCAGGGGAGGCACATGGGGGGTGGGGAAATGCCCCTGTGGCAACATCAACACCAACACAGTGGCCTGCAGACGTCCCCCACTTACCCCCAGATGGGTGCAGGTGGCTCTCTGCTCCCCTGGGCCATGGAGGTGGCTGCAGTAACCCACAAAGTTTGGGTCAAAAGGGTTTGGCTGCACAGGGAGGGTTGGTAGGGAGTGGTGGTAAGGAGTGAAGTGGGGGGGATGAGACAAACAGGGTCTGGGAGAGACTTGTTACTGCTTTGCACAAAAGACAGGCAGGAGAAAGGAGGGGAAAAATGACCCAGAGACAAAGTAAAAAGAGAGAGAAGACACACAGAAGGGACACAGCTCCCTGGGTGCAGCTCGCAGGGGTGGTTAGTACTGATGGGTCCATGGGGACCCACTGGGGCAGCAAGGGCTACTTCTTGCAGACTACTCTGGGGTTATTCTTAAGGGTTTCCTCTCCCCTCTACCTACCTCTCTGGTGGCGCTAAGGGTTGGAGACTGACCCTTTGCTCCATGGAGATGGTGGGTTCATCACCCTGGGGGAGTTGGCATTGCCTTTTCCCATGTCTTCTGTCTCAGCCCAGCTCACCTCTCCCTGGTTACAGAGGTGAAAGAAAGGGCTTGAAAGCTCCCAGCTTCAGAGCTGCAGAAATCACACTTCCCTGGGCTTCCCTGCTTCTCAGCAACTTCACTCCCACAAGAGCACCCTTTTGTCCTGATGCCCAGGTCCCCCCCATGGGTCCATGGACACGGGATCCACAGCATGAGGTGCCCTCAGCATCGCTCCAAGGGGCCAGAGGTCTCCATCAATGGCAGAGCACCTCCTGGGTGTTTTTAATCATTTTACTTTATTTGCATGAAGATAAACCGTGCCTTTGTCTGTACAATTTCTCCTTAAATACTTGGCAATGCTTAAAAAAAAAAAAACCAAACCAAAAAAGAAAAACAGGGAAAAAAAAGAAGAAAGGAACAGTGCAGGCTACAATATCAAAACAGTACGATGCTTGTGAATAAATAACCCCCTGGGGCAGCTGGGGGACACGTCTGTTCGGATTGCATGGGGCTGGTGAACCCAGCCCCGCCGGGTCCTCGCTACCCCTTCCCCTGACAGCAGAACCAGCGGCCAGATGGGGACTGGGCCAGGCACAGAGGACCCCTCTCTGCTCTCTCCCAGCTCCTAGTTGCCCAGCTCAGCCGTGGTGGTGCTGGCGTTCTTGTTGGTTTTGCAGCAGAAGTACTGGTTCCAGATCTGCAGGAAGGCTGTCCGGAACTTCTTGATCCTGAAGGCGTAGACGATGGGGTTCATGGCCGAGTTGCCGTGGGTGAGGAAGATGGCAATGTAGGTGAGGATGTGCGGCGTCTCGCAGGATGGGCAGAACAAGGTGATGCAGTTCAGGACGTGCAGAGGGAGCCAGCTGAGTGCGAAGAGGAAGAGGACCAGTGCTAACGACTTGGCGATCTTCAGCTCCTTCCCATAATACTTCTGGGGGTCGTTGGAGCTGGAGGAGACCTTCTTGTTGAGTTGTTTGCGGATGAGGTTGAAGACTTCCAGGTAGATGAGCAGCATCAGCAGCAGGGGAGGCAGGACCCAGACGAAGAAGTTGAAGTACACCATGTACTCCATGCTGATGACCGTCTCGAACTGGCACTTGATGACAAACTCTGTGTGGCTGGCGTTCAGCTCCTGAGTCCTCCGCATCTTGTTCAGGTTGTTCCAGCCAAACATAGGGGTGAGTCCCACCAGAAAGGAGACAATCCAACAGCAAGCGATGGCTACTGCTGCCCGCCTGGGCGTCACCACACTCTTATACCTGTGGAAGAGACAACAACCGCAGGAAAGAATTAAAGCATCTGCCTGGGGGTTAAGACTGCTCCACAGGGGATGGCAGTGCCCATGCTGCAACGGCACAATGCTCCTCACTCCTTTCCTTGGCAATCAGTAACAGCTTGTGCTGATAGATGTATTAATGGACTGGTTTCTCTGCCTGTGTCCTGGGGAACCTTACCTTGTCTCCCACCACCACCTCTGGCCCCAGGGATGGGCAGAGACTTCAGACATGATCCTGGAGCTCTGGGGGTTGATGCCAAGCCAGGAAATGCATTAGCAACCTGGAGCATGCCTGCGTGTTCAACCTTCATATCTTGGAGGGGGAGGTTCATGTCTTTCCTCCCCCTGCCAGCACCCTGTCCTAGACAATTTCCCCTGTACCGGGGGAGGGAATTGCCAGCAAAAGCATCCTCTGGGACCTGGAGGAAGGCTGGAGGAAGGATCCACTGTGGCTAATGGACCCCTGGGGAAGCTTCTGGGCACAGTATGTTTCATTTCCTAATGTGCTGGGTCCATCCACAAAACCCTCTTTCCTAATGGGCCGGTGCCAAGGGATGGAGGAGGAGAGCTGGGCTCTGCTCCCTCCCTGATGCCACCAGGGAGCACACCAGGGTTAGGCTTGGCTCTCCACAACTCTCCAAGTGGGAAGAGGAGCCTGCTAGATTGATTTTTCCCCCTGGCCCTCAAAGGAAAGCTTCTCTTCGGAGACTCAGAAGATTCACAGCCCCAGAAGATTCGCAGCCCAAGTGTTATTGCTTTTGACTGGAGGGGATTGAACAAAGAACATTTTACTGTGTGCTGGGTTTATCAGTGATGCCGGTGTTAACCTGACCATGGGGACCATGCAGAGGTGGCTGGCAAACCTGGATCTCCAGCCTGATGCTCAGCGCTCCCTGCAGCCTGTAACCATGGTGGAAAAATAGAGCATTTTGGGCCTTTTTAATACAGCCAAGCACCCAAAACCACTCTTCTTCCCCTTTGAAGGTCTCTTCTCAAGACCCATCCAAAGGGAAGGTGTCAGGGTGGGAGCACGGAGGGGCACAGAGTGGAGGAAGGGACATCAGTCCCTGGGAGTCCAGAGGGTCCAGTTCCTGACAACTTTCCCAAATGAACCCCTTCTGTTCTGGGAAAAGATTCCCAGCATCCTGGACGTCCCATGGGAAGGAGGTGGCAATGTGGGCTGTTGTTTCCTCTGAGACCTGAGGCCGGAGCCAGAGGGTGATTTATTCCTTGTGGGGAGGAGAGAGGGCAGGAGACCCTGAGAAAGACACGGGGCAGGGAGAGCTGGGGCACGGGGAGGATGAGGGGTGCTGGGAGAGCACCAACGCTGTGGGACACGTGAAGGGAAAGGTGGGGAGAGGGCATGGGAGCGGTGGGTGACAGAGGGACAGCAGAGGCTCCTGTAGGGCTGTCTGCTGGCCTGTGCACCCCATGTCACCAATGAGGCCCTTGGGGAGGGCTGATGTGCCCTTCCAGGAGTGACGCCCCACTACCACGTCCCCAGGCTTGAGCAGCTCAGGGTGGGGGGCAGTAGAAATCACAGCACCACTCCCCTGCCCTCCCTCCTTCCCTCTCTGCAATCCCTGCATCCAAGGCTGTGTCCCCTCTCCCCATTCCCACGGGTTTCTAGGGTCTTCTACTGATTTTGCTGAATGTGCCCCAGTCCTGGGTTCTCCCCTCCCCGCAGAGCTGTGCAACAGCGATCGACAGAGAGATGAGGCTGCTGAGCAGCAGCAGTGTCACTGCGGTCCCCAAACACCCTCCCAGGGCTTACAACCAGCACCGGGGCATGGAGCTGCTCCCAGAGCACCCACCCCTTCTCCCACTGCCCTCCCGCCTGGGTTTGGGGGGCACAGGGGACAGAAGAAGTACGGAGACCCCATCGTTAACCATGAACCAGGGCCAGATCAGAGGACGCAGTGTTCACTCTTGCAGCCAAGGCAGAGGGGACAGGGAATGGCTGCAGGGGGCCCAAACCAGATGGTCCAGGCCCCCCGCAGCTCCAGAACACTGTGTGTTGTTGCAGATGGCTATCAGGACAGCTGTGGAGGTCATGCAGACCTCAGGTCCCTGGCTGCAGGCGAGCCCGCGTGGTCCACAGGGTATAACACACACATAGCAGAGCAGCCGCCCCACACACTGCCGGAACTCACCCACCTCCCCACTTCAGAGCAGGTCCCTCCCACCTCCTCGCTGCACATCCGTCCCTCCTCGATGCACACCCATCCATCCCTCCTCACAACACATCCATCCATCCCTCCTCGATGCATGTCTGTCCCTTCTCAATACACATCCATCCCTTCTCGATACACATCCATCTCTCCACTACACATCCATCCTTTCTTGATACACATCCATCACTTCTCGATACACATCCATCTCTCCTCTTCACTGCACATCCATCCCTTCTCGATACACATGCATCTCTCCATTGCACATCCATCCCTCTTCACCTCACATGGATGTCCCCAGCTCGCTGTGCATCCGTCCCTTCTCCCCACTGCACATCCATCTCTCTGCCATGGTTCACGTCCCTCCCTCCTCGCTGCACATCCCTCTCTGCCAGCCCACTGAACATCCCTGCCCTGATACCCACAATGGTTGGAGCACCAGAACCTGGCTCTCCCTGCTCCTTGCTTCACTTTGCAAGGTGAGGTTCAAGTGTGGCACTGCAGAAGGAGCCAGCAGCTGAGAGCAAAGCCTGTCTGTACATCCCCCTGCACGTGTGCACCATGGTCATGGGAACCACAGCCCAACCCGAAAACCACATAGAAGTCAACAACATTTGGAGCTGGGTCTTTAGTTCCCTTTGCCCCTTCAAGCAACAAGCCAAGGGCAGAAGGAGCTGCAGCACCCTGCAGGGAAACGTACACCCAGGGGCTGAGGGGTGCCCACTGCCCCCCCTGATCCCTACATGGAGAATGACAAAAGCCATCAAATGACCTTGAGTTCCTCCTCCATCCATGCTGCAGGGTCTGGCTGCACAGCTCTCACGGGGCTCAGCTGCTCCAGAGGCTGCAAACCCTACTGAAAGGAGGGAAATGCAAGATCCCACCTAATTCTCAACCCCCCAGCACAGGGAGGTTGGTGGGGGACAATCAGCAGAGGGGTCAGAGACAGACTTTGTTGTTCCCTTGTTTCTCCTTTGGTTATGCCATGAAGAAAAAGCCTTTCTCATTTACCTCATTTTGCATTAATATGATAGGACTGGAGTTTGGGACAGTTCTGGGAGGCAGAAGCACTAGATAATGCTGATAATGGCTCACAATTAATAAATAATCTTATTATTATCATCAGCATCGGAACAATTGCTAGCATCATTGCAATTTTATTACTACTATTATTTTTATTAACAGCTGTGACTAAAACATCCATGATAATAGTCACTGCCATCATCATACAATTTGGGTTTTTTTCCTGTGTCTGTGGGGTTTTGAGCCTGACCATAATTGTTAGATTTTGCTCCTGCCCTCCCTCACTGGTGGTTTTTGTGCCATCCCTTCCCCACAGAGATGGGCATCGCCCCAGGTCCTCCTAGATGCTCTGCCAAGGCCAGGAGAAAGGAGCCTGGAGGGAGCACATCAACTGTCTAGCCTCACTGGTATCCAGGTGAAATGGGATGGGCAGGAGCTTTGGTTTGGTGTGGAACAAAAATGTCTTTGAGGGTTTGGAAAATAATGCAAAGAGGCAAAATATCAATTATTGATAGAATGCTGTTTGCATCCCCAGAGGAAGTGCACAAAGTGATGGGTGGGGTGGAGGCAGACAAATTGTCCCCAGGGGCTACACAGAGCTAATAGGGAGACATGGAGCATGGTCCTCCAGGGAGAGACGCTGCCTCGTGATGGGATGCTCCAGGAAATGTTGCAGTTAAACAAAGTTTTTTGGCCTGAGGATGGAGTCACTTGGCGAGACACTGAGGCCCCTTTTCTCCAGGAGATCATGAACTGCTATCTGGGCCCTTACCTCAAGTACACTATCCACCCTCCTTTCCCTTTGCTCATCATTTCCAGCCTAGATTCAACTTCTTCTGCCATGTCTCGATGTGGCCAGACCTCTGCATCCCTCTCTGCTGCAGCCAAGGGAGACCAGCTCAGCCCAGGACCTGTTCTTTAGGTGTCTGACACCAGGTGGGCAAAGCCCCGGTGCCATCTAACATATCAGGACACGTCTGAAAACAAATGGAGAGTGGTGTGTTCATTGCATTTCTATTGGTTTGACTTTTGCTTTGGCATCTGTCCCCCAAGAGAGAGACCAGGGCTCCTTTCCTAGATCCACCGGGTCAATCCAGTTCTTAAACTCACAAAACATGTCCTCTTTTTTTCGTTGAAAGAGCTTCAAAGATTTCAGGTCAGGTCTGAGTAAAATGTAGGGGTTTTTTAGTATTTCTCTGAATATCCTTCTTGTCCAGAAAATACTTGCAGTTGTCCAGCCAGCCCCAAGATGAGGCTTTGCTGGTCCTTGCTCTGGTAGGGTTTATTGCAGTGCAATTCCTGGGGAATTAATTCACTAATGAAGGCAGGCCACCGGTAATGAAATGAAGCTGGAGCCAATGTGGTAGGAGGAAAGGAGGCCAAGCTGACATGAAGTTCATCTGCATTATGAGGGCAGCAAGGAAAAGCAGCCAGAGCATGTGCTGATCTAAATGGAAATCTCTAGACAAAAGTGCTTTGATCTCGGAGCATTTTGGGTTCTGCTCCTTTTTTCTGTTGTATCTTTGCTTCAGATCTTTCAGTGTCCTGGAGGCCACTGGGTGGGAAAACTCAGATGTTGGTGTTCAAATCTGCTCAGAAATGTGCAGCTTGGAAATGTGAAGTGTCTTCTGACTTCTGTAAGGGACAATTTCAGCCGTGGCTCAGGGCTGGGACAAGAAGATCCCTGGGCACCCACACAAGGTGGGAAGTGCTGCAGATGGGACACTACATGACAGAAGAACCCTGATCATATCACCTTTCTCACTTCTATCCCTGGATGTGAAAAGTTTTTACCTTCTTCAGTCTCTTGCTTTGACTTTTTTTGCCACAGACTCACAGAATGATATGGGGTTGGAAGGGACCTCTGGAGGTCATCTAGTCCAACCCC
>JAOXJM010000013.1:1275664-1291334 GCA_026413425.1 Tringa solitaria | reverse complement strand
GGGGGGGGGGCTGGAGATTGCAGGGAGGAGGGGTGGAAAGCACGGGGATATCGCAGACGTCCTTGCCCTTCAGGCTGTGCCCCGGGTTCCGAGGGGGGACACTGCTGTTGTCCAAAGAAGGCAAAGGAGCACATGTTGTCTGGCGCTGCTCAATGAGAGCGGCGATTTTTCTAACATCCCTCAAGCAGCATCCTTCACCCCAGCAGCAAACATAAATCCTTTCTGCACATAAAGTTAATCTTGTTTTCAAGCTGGGCTCAGTTTACAGCCTGTGGCCTGGATCCTGACACATCCAAGCGCTCTGTCCCTGCGTCAGCAGCGATTCTCAGCAGGGACCACTCACCCTGTGCTCAGCCCCTCATCCCAAATGTGGGTGGGTGCGTGGGGGTCAAGCAGGGGGGCTGGGGACACTCAGGGCATCTGATGCCTGATAGAAATGATGATTTAATTTCTGTCTATCATGGAGTGCTGCCCTCTAACCCCAGGCAGACCCTCCATGCCCCAAATGGGATGGGACTACCCGATGCCTTGGGCAGCATGAGGTGCATCCAAGGTACACTGGGGTACCTGTGTTCTGGCCGTGTCACCCTGGTGACGCTGTGTGACAGTCCTGATGGTGTCCCTGCTCAATGAGGTACAAGTTGGACTGAGACACAGATTTGGTCCCTGCTTCCTTATCGGGTAAGAGGGAGGATTCAGTCTCCCCCACACAGGTGGCTCCAGGGCTCCCTCCCAGCTCCACCATGTGTGGTCACAGCCCTCCAGGACTTTTCTGGATCCCTGGCTTCTCCCTCCAGGACCCCGAGGTAGGTGTGAGGGAAATGATTTAACACTGTTGGCAGCAGCTGCAAAATCATGAAACAAGATGCAGAATCTCAGAACTAGGGGGGGAAAAATGTGATGTTCTTGTCTTTTGGCTCCTGGTTTCAGGCAGCAGTGTTTTTGAGCATTTCTTTGCTGTGCAAAGCATGAGAAGTGCTGCCTTAAAAGAGAAAAGAAACAGAAGTTGAGATTCTTCTACAGCACCAGGACTTTGGAAATTAGGGCACGAGAGAGGAACAGCCCAGTCCTGAAGAGTTCGGGGTGAAATTATGAAATCTGGCTACATCCCTGATGGACAGCCTGATGGGGGTGATGGACTTGGTTTCAGTGCTACCCCTGTGCATTGAACTTACTGGATATTTTTAGTATTTGTACAGTTTTGCAGTCAAAAATAGAAATTTGGTGTGCTACAATCTCCTTGGAGAGGAGTAGGGTCTGAGTCTGAGGGTGGGTCCTTCATCTCCCCATCACACAGCTGAGCCCCTGCTGTGCTGGGAGCAACCCCACCTCCAGCAGAAGGCAGTTTCTGCAGAGCAAGAAGGTTTCAGGAGGAGCCACTCAAAACCCATGTGCACCCCTCTCTGGACAGTGTGCTGGAGATGTTTCTCACCCAGCATCATGGTGGGGAGATCACTGTGCTTGGCCAGGAGGCTCAGGTCATCTGCCCCCACCACACCGGACCTTCCCCCTGTGGATGTGGCCACCTCAAAGGCTCTCACACATCAGCCCTAACCCTGTCAGCAATTAGCCAGGAGCTGATTGCCCAAGTTTAGCTCAGCAGCTGACCCTGCATGTCCCTGCGTGTCTCTATGTGTCACTGTGTGACTAGAGAAGTCAGGGTGATGTGCTCATGTAGCACAGAGGAGAAGGGATAAACACAGCTTGGGCTACCTTCAGTGTAAATCCAGGACTTTGCCAGACAAAAGTGTTGTTTTTTCAATTGCTGTTTGTACTCCATATGAATTTTGCTATGCATTGCATATTTTTGTTCTTTATGGAAAAGAACCTCTTTGAAGGGAGGACTCTGAAAGTCAGCCCCCAAAATGGAGAAGGGAAGGGGGAGAGGGTGGAATGAAGAAAGAAGGCAGCTCTAAAAACTACTTAAAATGCCAAGTCTGCCAAATGTGGGCCCTATGAGGAATCGAAATGAGATGGCAGATATGAAATGCCTGGTGTGACTGGGCTCCAAGAGCCTCTGTGGCTCACACTCCACCCCACAGAATGCTGTGGCTTGCAGAAAGCCAGCCATGCTAGGAGGAAGATGCCAGCTGAGGAACCGCCTGGTGCCACCTGTACAGCACCAGGGCAGGTTGCCTGGTGCCACCGTCCTTCCTGCATGTCACCATCACACTCTGAGAATGCCGCTAAATCAAAGGACAAGGCGGTACCCAGAGGAGACCAGCTGAGTTTGAAAAACACCAAGAGCCATTAAAAGTCAGGAGCAGATCAGAGATCGCAATTGGAAAGGAAATAAGAGGGGTCTTGAGACCTGCTGCTGGCATTTCATCTGCATTTGATGGGACATCGAGCTCTGCTCCCTGGGTAAACAGGAGGCAAGAAACTGGAGATAGCATCTCCTGTGAAGAGGCATTAGTCCAGCCAGAGGCAGGGCTGAGGTGGGGCTTTATCTCTCCAAGGCAGAAGGACGCTTCAGAAAAAAAGATAATTACATCTGGAACAAGAGATTAGTATCAGCTGTCTTTTAATTTCTTGGGTTTTACACTTCTGCTTGATAATCTGACTCCTGATTTTGCAGTCAACAACTGAGCTGCTCAGTTTCTTAGGCTACACCTTGTTATTGCTGTCCAGGACCCTCACAGCACAATTTGTTGCTGCAAAAGGAACATTTCCCTTCTTGCACTTAGCCCAGTTCAGGAGATTAGTACATTCAAGACTGAAACATTGGCTGGAAGCTCGCAAAATGAGGGAGGTTGTTTTCTCTGCCTAATGTCTAAATGAGAATTAGGAGTGCTGACGAGATCTACTGTTTCTAAACCTCAGAGGACACCGTAACCCAAAACAACCAGTTCAGCATCTTCCGTCCAATGCATATTTCCCCTGATTAAAAGATCAATTTCAAATGCAAAATGCAGTTGGATTAATTTAATAATTTTTTTTTTTGGCTAATGAGTTGGCTATATGCACTTTCAATTAGTGAAAATCATTTTGGAGATGCTATTTCATGCTACAGTTGACTTCCAACTTCTGCCCAACACAACTTGCCACAGAAGTATGAGTAAAACCTGTGTTATTCACCTCTCCACAAGACCGTAGAAACAGGAAAAGTGAGGATGGGAGTACATATGTGTCAAGCCACCAAGTTATTTATATTGGGATGAATCTGTCCGGATCTATATATCTTGATCAGCCAAATGAAATGCCAAATTGAAAGTGAAGGCTTCAGTTAACACCGCAATCAAATGTTCCCTCACCGCAGAGAATCGATCTTTCACCAAGAAAACAAATAAAAAGTTCAAGTGCAAAGCAAACCTGAAGTTTATTATTTAAACACTGTTTCCTCTTTCAGATTTAAAAGATTATCTATGCCCTTGGAGGAAAACTGATTGAATCTTGTTGCCTGGGAGGAAGCAGCTCAGCATTTCCATCAGGATGGCAGAGAGAAAGATCTGAGACCCAAGACCAGGAATTGAAGCACAGTGCACCAGCTAGGCATAAATTACACCCTGTGCATCTTCCTGATTACTCTGGCAATTAAATCTAGGCAAGGAGCAATGGGCAGACATAGCCTGGGTCTGCCCAGGCAGCCTGGCTGGTGCAGGGCGTGGAGATGAAGGACGGATGGACCAGGCAGGACCAAGTTCTCAAAGCGCAGGGACCACGCCGGTCCCTGTGAAGCCTGAGAGGGACGCGGCATCCCTCTTCCCTAAAACCCATGTGTCCTGGCAGTGCTGAACGTGGGGAATGATCTCCTTTAATACAAACCCCTCTGGCCTGCACCCACGCGGGTGCCTGCCCGGCTCCACGCCGGCTTTGCCACGTCCATCTGGACAGACGCTGAGGTCTCTCCCAGCCTCGGCCGCTCAGCGCCGCCGGAGAACACAGACGTTCGCACTGAGGAGAACGAGTGTCTCATGTTTGCATGTTACAAGGCTGAAGTCACTGATTGTTGTTACCAGTGCAGAAAAGAAAGAAATAATTTAGTCTGTAAGACTGTGCTAATTATGGCTGTGTCTGAGACAGCGTTTCTCAGCATCAGCCTCTTGGTGCTTTCGGAGAGTTTGTAGCATCATTCCCTCTGTGAACAGATGGGGAAACTGAGTCGCAGAGGGGGGCTGTGACATGCCAAGTGAAGCAAGATGAACTGAGCTGAATGAGAAAGCACTCCTGGTGCCAGGAGTTGGCACTTCCCTTATTTGAAGGAGGCCAAAAAAAATCATCCTGGTCCCTGGATGCAGGTAGAGAAATGGCCCAGAAAAGGCAGGTAGACAGCCATGCCAGTGACGTCCCGGGTTTCTGTCTTCTGGCCCTCCTTTGAGGAGCAATGGAAAGGTGTTATTGTCACCCCAGGAAATTTTGGGACTGGGAGATGTCACCTCTCTGCCTCTGTGTCCCTGTGGTCCTACTCAGGCATCGCTGGTACCCAAGGGTCTGTGTGCAAGAGCATCACATGTTCTCAGGGACAGCATGAATGGAGGCTGGTGAGAAAAACCAGGGAACGGGGCTGGGGAACAAACTCCCTGTCCTCCTCCAGCTCCAGTAAACAGAGACCTTTGTTCTTAACAAAAATCCAACCAAACCACCCAGGACTGCAGAAGCTGCTGAATATGGTCCCTGCTCAGTGCTGGGGGGCAAGTAAGGGGTGGGTAGAAGGATGGAAAAGGCAGTAAGTGATGGGACAAGGGCATGAGGGGGAGCTGCTGGGTCCCAACAGGCTCAGTGGAGTGAAGGGCAAATTGAGATGCTGAAAACTTTCCAGTGGTTCATCCTACTTTGCACTGCTCTATATTGCCAAAAATGGTCCTTCCTCCTCTATTTGCCCCTCAACACCCATTTGGCCCTTAGCCCATAGGTGACTGCAACCTGTGCTCTATAGGAAGGAGGATCCCAACCCCTCACGGTTATTTTATACTCTCTTTCTGGTGGCATCACAAACGATGTCTCCTTAATACCCAGACCTACCATTCAGCTGCCCTGTGGTTGGGAAGGCGGCTACGTGCCCAGCGGCAGGCTGCAGCGGGGCTGGGTGCTGGCGAAGCAGGGGGTGCCCAGCTCATTGCTATTCTGCAGGACACCCCACTGGCTCTGGGGCTTTTTTGTGGCCTCCTTGGAGAGCATCAATTGCTCTTTCTTGCAACCAGGCATCCCGCGCAGGAGCCATGGGTCGGCCCCGGCAGCTGGGCAGCCGTGCTGCCAGAGACGGCATCTCCCTGCCAGGAGCCCAGGCGGCCTCTGGGATGGCTGGTTTCCCATTTCATGGGCTTGAAAGTTCAGGGCACCTTGGATGAGATGTGTCCAAAAAGGACCGGCTGCCTGGGAACGCTCGTCCCAGCCCATGGACAACCTGCACCCTGGGGCCTCTCCAGCTCTCAGCTCCTGCATCCATCCCTGCTGTATCCAGTGGGCTCACCTTGAAAAACCATTAATTTCTCTCCAGAATAAACCAATACTGTTTGTATTAGCTCAGTTGTGCTGGCTGTCATTTCCCCTAGCTCTGAGACAGTGCTGTTGTCCCCAAGGGGACAAGTCTCTCATCCCTCTCAGGAGTCTCTTATCTGCGTGGTCTCCTCTGTGCTCCATGTCCCACTGTCTGCAGGCACCACAACACCCCTGATTCACACCTGGCCTCCCCTCACACTCCTGTGGGCAGGACCCTGCGGAGTTTTTCATTGTCCTTCCTCCAGTCAGAGCTTTTCTTTCCGCCCATCAGTTTCTTTCCATTCTGAAATGACTCCTGTGTGTGTCATGAAGAAACTCATCTCCCAGGTCATTTCACCACATGGAACCTCCTCCATGTTTTCCTCCTTCTCTGTGTTGCAGTGACCTTTCTGTCCCTCCTGCCCCCGCACCAGAATATGGACCTGCCAATATGCTGACTTTCTGAATTTCAGACCCCTCTTGACTCCCTCACATCTGCTCTGACGGGTGCTACCAAAACCCCTCTCCCTGCTGAGTCTCATGCTGTGACTCCTTGGGATGAGTCATTCCTCCCTGCCGTCAGGCTGATTTCGAACATTTCATCCATTTGGACGCAGTGGCTCCATGGCCCCTGGCCCTGAGCATTTGCCCAGCCTTGCCTGCTCTGCCTTGAAGTCCCAGGGACTTGCAGGTCCCAGGCCACACAGCCAAGTGGCTGCTGTGTTCTCTCCCAGGGACTTGTAGGTCCCAGGCCACCCAGCCGTGTCCCCTCAGACCTCGTTTTCATGTCCAATAGTCCCTTGTGTTTGGGTACAGGCTGCTTTGAGATGTCGTGGACAGGAGACCTTGTTGGGTCTGGCCTCACTGGCTGCAGACTGCAGCCGTGGGTCTGGTGTTCCTTCCAGATGCGGCTTTGAAAATGGAGTCTGGTGGGCTTTGTCCCAACTGTCTCCATCCAAGTTCATGGCCAAAATCCCCTTTCTGGTCAACAAAGTCAACCTGACACTTTTAAGACATGGTTAAGCTCATCTTCACATGGGGAATGGGCTAGACAAGCCCTCCTGTGATGCACCCTGGGGTGTAAAAGGAGCTGAGGGTAGCTCAGCTGTTGGTGGCCACACAGCACATATCCAACCAGAGTAAGATGGACACCACATCCATGTGCCAAGGGCTGGGCAATGACAGGGAGACCAGCCTGTAGATCCAGAGCTGGTGGCTGGGGAGGGGTTGGTGCTGGTTCCGTGGCACAGGAGTGCCTGAGCCCATCTGCACACCCAGCCCTGACCCCGTGAGTCACTTATTTCTGCTCCATCCCCTGCTTTGGCCAGTGTGGAGCGGAGGTCAGAACCTTTTCAGCAACCAGGTGATGATGACACTTCCTACGGATGGAGTCACATTCTTCCATCTATGGCGTGAGGGAAGATCCAGGACACCCCATGAAAGTTCTCAGGTGTGCCCTGAGCACAGCTCCTGCTGTGGTGATGGCACACACCATGGTGAGCTGGTCCTGACTCACTCCTGACACGCTGCCTGCAGGGCCAGGCTGGGCTGGCGGGGACTGGGCAGGCTGAATCAGCAGCTCTTGCTTTGGCAAAGCCTCCTTCTGTAAGACATTTCACTTGCCTTCGTGCCAGCAGCTGCTCAAGGTAGTTGGAAAGCACCAGACACCAAGCCCCAACGTGCTTCACCATCACTTCCACCCACCCAGTGCTCTTGGAAACACCCCAGTCACTCCAGACAAGGACCCAAAGGGCTCATTGGTGCTGTTGGAAGTGTGACAGTCTGTCTGAGTGTTCCCAGATGTTTTGGGGGCTCTGCTCCTCGACCATGGGTCTGATGGACTATTGTACCATGGACACAGGACCAGACACTTTGCTGTCCATCGCACCATGTCCAGGTGGCCCTGGCTGTTGGTGCTCCTCACCTTTTGCTCAATGGGGGACCTTATGGTCAGTTTATACTGCCATGGGATGAAGAAATGCAAGCTGGCTTGTGTCCCTTCTGTCCGCTTTGTAGAGTAGGTCCTCTTGGGTTGGTGGTACCCAACACACCTGACTCGCTGCTATGGAGGTGGCAGAGCCTTGCTGGGCTCCATCCACCCATCTCCACCTGGTTTGATGTCTGTGATCCCCATAGAATGAATTCATGGGCAGGACCCCCCTTGCTGAGGGCGTCATCCCTATAGATGTGTCTCAGCCCCTTTTGACTCTCTCAGTGGGTGGAGATGCTGTCATTTTATTAAGCACTGATTGCCGACAAGAGTGAATTTTGGCCTTGTTGAATCCAGGATCTGCAGATCAGGGATCTGCAGCCCAGGAGGACCATTTGGCCTTCTGGATAACCCTGTTTCATTGAGTTACTCCTACATGGATCACCATGGCATGGGCTGGGATCGTGGAGGAGCCTGGCTGGACTGCTGATCACTGTATAGTGCATGAAGAGAAAGACCAGGTTGTCCTGGCAAATCTCACCTTCCATGTCTGCTGTGCCCTAGCCTCTGTCCCTGCCCAGTGGGGTCACCCTGAATGAGCCATGGTGCTGCTCTGTGCCTCAGTTTCCCAGTCTGCAAATGTGCCATTGCCCTGGCTGGGAACATGCCTTCAAATTTTCTGGTGATGCATTGTCAAGAGTCAATGTTTTAACCTGAAAATCAGTAGAAATAGTAGAAATAGGAAAAAAAAAAAAAAGCCAAACCAACAAAAATATTCCCAGAGTATGATTTCGGGGTGTAGCAGGCAAACACCAGCCAGAAGGAGCTGGTTTTCGTTCCTCCCCTGCAGTGTCAGGAGACTTAAGCCGTGTTAAGGGGACAGATGTTGACTCGCAGTGAACGGGGTCAGGGTGAACTCTGGGCAGATTACCCAGCACGGGGACCACGTCTCACCCCAGGGGAGAAAGGCTGGGATGCACGGGGTTGCTGCTGCCCAGGAAGCCTGTCCAGGGTCTCTGGAGGCCACACATTTCCCTTTGTCCTTTTCATCAAGAAAATTTGGGAATAACCCCAAATACCAACAAGTCCGGAGCATCGTGCAGAGGATTCACTGCTCTTCTCTTCTTCCCTCTGTGCTACTGAGCACAGAGCATCCCAAGGCCAGACTGTCACTGCATCCCAAGGAGGGGGACACCCGCAAACCCCAGCGTTTTCCCTAAGAGCCCAGGAGCTGGGGATGTTGCTCATAGCCCAAGTCGTTTCCCTCTGGCTGGTGTGGCAGCGGCTGTAGCTTTTTTCGAGTGACCTGATTTTTCATCTGCCGGTGAACGTCTGGCGACGGCGCCGCAGCAGCAGCAGCTCTGCGTGCTCCCAACGAGCCTCATCCAGATGTCCCCTCGCCGAGGGAAGGGCTCTCCTGCCTTTGATCTCTGACTTAGCCCGCTCTCAGCTGAGAATTACTCTGCGGATCACAGAGCCTCGCTGAAAACCAATTCACCTGGGTATTTACCAGCATCTCAAGACCAATATAACCTGCTGGTAAACCTCTTACCATTCCCAAGGATTGGAGTATTTTGGTGATACTGGAATTGAGCTCCCAGTCCTGGACTGGTACAGCTCGTCCGTGCACCCTCGATCTGCTTGGAGCAGAGCTTGGTGTGAAAAGCTCACTCTGATTTAGCACCCACACGCAGAGCTGGTGCAAGGTGCTGGAAACCGCAGCTTGGAAGCTGCCCAAAGTCTCCAAAAAACCTCTCTGCACTGTGATTTCTGCCTTTCATTCTCCATCCTTGGTTCTGATCTGCTTGTTCCTTGGGGAAGGAGGTCTCCATCAGTCACCCTCGTCTGCTAAAAATATACCTGGTGGAGGGCAGCGAGGGCAGAGAGAAAATCACTCTGAGAAAGAGGTGGCTGCAAAGACATGCCAGTCCCCAAAATTTCTCTGGTTTAGGAAAAATGGGAACATTTTCCTTGGAAATGCAGTCTTCTTTTGGAGGGGCAGGGCCTGTAAGGACCAATGGCGTCTTTTCATTGACTAATGGAGGTTGAAAGAAACCTGGATGATCTCCTGGGCACCAGAGCCCCCCTACAGCTCTCCGAGCTCACGCTCCCTCCCTGCTCTGAGTCACCTGGACGCTTTTAAAATGTTTCCTCTGAATTTAAAAATAAGCCTGGGAAGAGCCATGGTTTGGTATATTCACTTGCCTGGTTGGGCAGGATCGCTGACTGCTGCCCTCACTTATCATCTGCTGTTTTGGCTGGGCTAGCTAGAGACATCTTCAGGCACCCTTGCCTCCCTGGGGACACGTGAAACCCATCACCTGGTCAGCAAATTGCCCTCAGATGGAGTATACATTTCCTTTTCTTAATTTCATCCCGTTACTCTGGGTTGAAACCCTTATGCCAGCCTGAAATATTGCTTCTGAGGTTCGATACCTCCTCATTTCACTGGGCACCGTCCCCAGGGGACCAGCTCCCATGGGCACTGGGGCCATCACACATCCCAGCCTGGTCTGAAAGCTCCTCATCTTTGTCCTGGACACATCTGCTGCATCTCAGAGCCTAAGTATCCAGGGAAGTTTCCTGGCAGGTAGTGTTGGGAACACTGGAAAGATTTCCCATGGGCCCTTAGGTGCTTTGGTGCCTGGGAATTTGGGCAGAGTTTCATCCCGATGTCCTCCTCATCCCCTGTCCCATGACAGTGAGGTGCCCATCGCTCTCCTGCAAAGACCTTCCTAAACTCTCAGTGGAAGAAAGACAGGAAAACCATCTCAGATGCGTGTCTTGCTCCACGACCCAGCTGGCTGAGGGTGACAAGACTTCCTAGGCTTCCCTGTGACCCAGCCCCAGCTGGCCCCACGCCTGTGGCCCTTGGCAGGGCTGGAGAGAAGGGGAAAGAGCTCTGCAATCCCAGCAAGAGCCTGAGCTCGGGCAGGAGTCTGAAAAACAGCAGCGCTGAGGGGGGGAATCTTCCCCCTTCCACCACCAGGTCCATCCAAGAGCTCACAGGCCACCTGCAAGTCTTCCTTGCAAGTCCTCCACATCTCCTGGCTTGCAGGATGCCAGGATGCTCCTGCCATCCCTGAGCTGTTTTATCTCATAAGGCTCGTGACAAGGCACTTTAGAACTATCAGAGCATTCCAGTGCTATCTATAGAGCCACCCACAGACCTTGCTTTACCCTGGGCTCTCCCCCTGCTGCACCCCAACCTCCTGCCCCCCATTTCCTAGTGATTTCTAGCCCACTTCGGTCTAATTTCCATAGCTTTGCAGCCTCACAAAAATGTAGCTCGTCCTGGCAGGATGCTCCTTGGGATGCTGCAGGGTGGGAAGGGCAGGGCTGGGGGGGCACACCGATGTTGGGGCCCAGACACAGGAGGTGGAGGTCCCTGTTATGGAGTGAGAGACCCCACATACAAAGGCTCTTGCTACCAGCAGGTTTCTTGAGTTTTTATCTTCCTGGCACATGTTTCAAAGCTTTGGAGGAAAGAGTCGGTGGTCCAAGTGAAGTGGAAAATGTGAGGACCCCCACCAGCTGAGGACACCGCCTCCTTCTGCCACAGCCCTCTCCAAAAAGCCTAATGCAGCATCTCAGAGCAGAGACAGGGGCCCCTGCGTCAGGGGAGGCTGGTGCCGGAGAGCTACATCCCCTCACAAACATCCCTCCAGCACCATCCCCTCCAGCATCCTGCCGTCAGCCGCTGCCGCCGGGATGCCGAGGGGCCGGTTCCTGCCAGACGCCCCCGTCGGCTGCTTCCCCTCCCTTTGAACTCGTTTCATCTTCCCTGAGATGCGAGAGGGAAGTTTGGGCTGGGCTGGGGGATCCCGCTGCGCCCGGCTGGCGGGGACGACAGGACGGGGGTCCTGCCTTGCTGCCGGCCAGGGAGGAAGGATGCGAGAGGGGAGATGTGAGCTTTTCCACCAGCATGAAAGCAGCAAACCTATTTTAGGTGGCTTTCAGCTGTTCAGAGCAGTTCCTGTGGAGGCTGGGGAGCATGATACCCTCTGCTCCAGCCTGTTCAACCCAAGTGGTGCTCTTCCATCCCTCCAGAGTTGAGAAAAGGTTCCTTGGGGGCAGGCAGCATCCTTCAGACCCCCGCAGCCAAGAGGGATGCTACCCAGGGGTTAGGGGCAGAGGGAAAGGGTTTGGTGGGATATCTCAGTCCCCCAGCCATGCTGGGTGTGCACTGGGTTTACCTCCAAGATCAAAGAGAAAGGAGATGCCAACTCAGAGACATGCAAGATTGCTTTCCATCCCACACAATCTGCCTCTGTCGTGCCTGAGTGACCCACGTTTCTGTGTCCATGGGTGACACGGCCATGGGAGTGAGGAGGATGCCCGAGATGGAGCATCAGACGCCTCTTGGGCATCTTCCCGCTGCCACCCCAAGACACATTACTAATGTCTCAGGGCACCATTAGCTGGAGACGTGCTGCCAGCAAATACCCACCCCCGGGGCTGCAAAGCTCCCCACCTCCCCTGGGGCTCAATCTCCGGCCGGGTCCATGGGCAGTGGACGGGTCTGTGTGTTTGCTGGAAGGAGAAAAACTGAAGGTTTTCTCCCCCCAGGATCTCAGCGCCTGGGGCCAGGAGCATGGGCAGCCAGGGCCAGGGCTGGGCTGGGATACACCATGTTCCCCCCTCCCTGCCAAGCTGCGCTTCCAGTCCCCACTCCGTCTAATTAAATAGAAAGCCTGGAAAGTCCTGTCGTGACTTTGCTTCTCCCTCAGACAACCCTTCCCAGCCAATGATCCTGTTGTCATCTCCGCCCAGTTGGCCAGTATGTGACAGGGACATGGAAATCCTTGCACACCCCTTCACGGAACCCCAAATGCAAGTGGTGACTCGCTGGGGACCCCTGGAGTGGAGATGGCATTCGCAAGGTGGTCGGCACGAGGACAGAGCAGGGATGCACGGAGCCTCTCTCCTTGTTGTCCCCCATCCCTGTTGGCTGCCTCTATGAAATGCATTTATTTCTCTTCCCCCTGTGTCCCCTCCCCAAGCCTCGGCAGAGCCAGCGCTGCCTGCGAGCAGGGAGTGAGGCTGGGGGTGTGGGGGATCCCATGCACAACATCCATGAGACCCTCTCGGCCACGTGTGGGTCACACTGACACACCAATGAGCATCCGACCCATGCCAGGCTTATCTGGGGACTTTCTTTGGCAGAGGGGCAGGCTGCGGCGTGCGTGCTGTCTCCTGACCCTGTCCCCTCTGTGTCTGATGCTGGCTGGCCCCGTGCCGGAGAGGATGTCCCTGCTCCGTGTCCTGGCTGCCCTCAGGATGTGGCTGAGGCAGGGTTGTCCCCACATCGCCCCACACCCGCCTGCAAACCTCCGTGGGATGCCATTGCTGCCCAGGTCTGCTTCTGCCCATGGACCTCCAGGGAATTAGCAGTTCTCCCTGGTGTCGCCCATGCACCACCAGCCACGGGTGGGCATCTCCTCCTGTGCTATTTCACCTTGGGTCTGCTTGGGGACATCCCAAATCCACAGAGACTTGGCGGTAGAGCACAAATATAAAGGAAAAGGGTAGTGGGCTTAGGGGGAACTTTGCTAAAGAGGCAGCTGGGTTCTTCCAGGGTACCTACGACGGACATGGCCCCACAGCAGGGGTCTTGCTCTCCGCACCCAGCACCAACTTGCACACCAGTGGGTTCGGTGCCACAGTGAGGAACGACACCGGGAAGCCGTGATTCAAGCTGTCAGCGCCGTACAAATGTTTTCAGTATCATCTTTTAGCATCCAGCAGTGGGTCAGGAGAAACTTGAGGCATTTCAGATTCAGGGAATATTCTTTAGTGGCATTTTCTATCCTGTTTGTGATCCCCAGTGTTGTTCTGCTGCTGTGCCTAGGGCACAAAATCACCTAAAATCACAGCATTTGCCAACTGCCAGGAATTCATGACAGGGAAAGAAGGAAACATCCAGGGATAAGCGAACAGGAGAGCTGGTGAAGCCGAACCCTTCTTGTTGATGTTACAAAGCTTTTCAATATTAAAGCAGGCTACAAAAAGTCAGAGAGAAATCTCACATTGCCGAGTGGTCAGGCATGAAACAGGATGACCAAATTCAGGGTTGATATTACATGAGAAAACCTCACCCAAACAATCTAGAGGATGGGGGGCTCTAACTTAATATTTCTCCCAGGAAAGATCCTGGGTTCAGGGCAGAAATCTCCCCGAAAAGGCCCATTTGGTCCTCAGAGGCAGCAAGTGAGGGGAAAAAAGACTGGGTTTGTTAGAAAAATGACAGACGTGATCTAAGCAGCGTTGCTATGTATAAAGCCTCAGTCCTCCCACACCTGAACCCATCCCCACCACGCAGGGGATGCAGGAGGACCGAAAAAGCACCAAGAGCAACGACAGGGTGAGAATCGCTTTGGTTACACTGAAGGGCTGGAAGATGAGGATTTTTCAGGCTGGGAAAAAAAATAAATCACACTTCAGGAGGAAGTTGGGAACAGCCTGCAAAATCGTGTGGGCAGGGACCATGGTTTTATCCTGTGCAACCCCCCACACACCTTACACTCCTTTGTCGAGAAGCCTGTGCCAGCCACGGCTGGGGAAAATGCCCAAAACAACAGATCTCTGGCCTGATCCAGTGGATCTGGGAACACCCAGCAACCAGTCGATCCCGACATAGGTGCCTCCTGTCCCTGTCTCGCTGTAGAGAAGGCAGTTCCTGCCCCGGGAAGGGTCTTACTCCTGTTCAGGTCTGAGCAGCACCTAAGACAAGGGGGTTTGGTACCCTCTGGGGGGGTCTTTGTGCTGATGAAAGGTCGTGGACCCCTCCAGCAAATGGGCTGTAGCCTGTGTCTGAATTGCAAAAGCATCAGTGGGGTGACATGAGCTGTGTGTGTGCTCAGTTGTTGCTGCTGGGCTGAGCTTTCCAGCAATGGTCTCAGCAGCAGGAGCCTTCCCGGAGCCGATGAGCCCAGGAAAGGTGTCCCTGAAGCCTGGAGATGTCCTCGAACAGAGCAAGGGGGGACCAGTAACAGCACAGCGAGGGGCTGAGCTGGGACATATGGGCTGCACTTAAGTGGCACCAATGCTGGGTGTCACATCCCCTTCCAGCCCCACTGATGCTCCCAGTCCCACCACAGCACCCCAGCCCTGCAGCTGCCTCCCCTCAGCCCAAGGGGCTGCATCACTGGCGGGGATGGATCTGGCCACGATGTGGTTAAATATCTCCTCCAGGAGCAGCAGAGTTCAAATAAAGTGCATCCCCCCCATTTATGCCCCATGGTATTTGCTATGGGCTTGGCTTTGACAATGGATACAGATGATGAGAAGAGGTAAAAACAGGGAGAGAAGTCATTTGTGGGGCAGCCCTATAACCAGGGATCTCCACTGGGTGAGCCTGCCCCATGAGACGTGCTGGTCTGCCACCTCTGGTCCCTCAAAACCCCAGAGCTGTGTCCCACATGTCCTTGAACAAGCAGGTTATCACCCCCAGGCTCCTGGGCTCCCCACAGCAAGGGAAACCCGGGGCTGAAGACAAATGTCTCGTCCCCTTCCCACTGCCCGAAACACCCTGCTGGTGCTGTCCCAGTGTGGGGGGGACTCACTTTATCCTGGCCACAGGGACCCCGTGAAGGACTGCCCAGTCCTGCCTGCTGGCTGCCACAACACAATCTCTGCCTGCACGCCCTGCGCCCCCCTGGACCCCCAAACAAAGATGCTGGAGGCTCCATGACCAGCCTGCCCCAATTGCCAGGTGTGCCTGGGCTGGCAGCGTGGAGGAAGACCTTTCTCCCAGTGCTTCTCCAGGAGTTTGGGGCATTCTTGCTCCCTTTTAACCCCCACAGCAGCCACTACAGAGCCTGTCCCGACGGGTTTTCCTACCTGACGGGGATCTTCACTCGCAGGTATCGATCCACAGCGATGGCCAGGAGTGCCAAGATGGAGCTCTCGGTGAGGATGAGGACGGGACAGGCCACCATGAGACAGCTGTAAAACTCCGTCTGTGGTCCGATGTTGATGATGATGGCCAGGGGGATGACCAGAGCCCCCACGGCCACGTCGGCCACCGCCAGCGAGACGATGAAGCAGAAGGTGGCATCCCGCAGCGCCTGGTTCATCTTCACAGCCCAAATGACCAGGATATTCCCCGGCACGGACACCAAAGCGATGAGGACTTCGATGGAGATGTAGGCAGCCTGGAAGGCTGAGACGGGGTGTGCCATGATGCTCCGGTCCCCCCCCCACTGGCGGTGGGGTCCCTCGGTCACCTGCAAACGCACGGGGAGGCGGTTATCGTTAACTGGGCTGCGAGCCGGGATGCGGTCTGTGCGGCGGGAGGAGGGGGGGGGGAGTGTGAGGTGA
>JAOXJM010000013.1:1265105-1275564 GCA_026413425.1 Tringa solitaria | reverse complement strand
GGTGGTGGAGTCTCCTTCTCTGGAGACATTCAAACCCGCCTGGACATGTTCCTGTATAACCTGCTCTGGGTGGACCCGCTCTGGCAGGGGGTTGGACTAGATGATCTCCAGAGGTCCCTGCCTCTGTGATTCTGTGATCTCCCAGCAGAAACTGGCTGGGACTCCTTCCTCCTCCCCTCCTCCTCCTCCATGCTTGGGCTGGTGCTCGGGAGCAGGTCCCCGTGCCAGGCAGGACAACACAGCAGCTGCTGTTGGACATGAGGCCACTCTTTGCCACTCATGGCACTCGTTGCATATCTCCACGTTGCCTGGCTCTCCTCCTGCCTCTCCTCCTCACCCTGAAGACCAAATTACGCAGTTGAGCAAAGCGCCTTCCCGGAGCAGGGGTCATCACTCCCTATACACATCGCCGTAGGAGGCACGAGGGTTTTTTCATTTAAGATGACAAAAGCAGTTGTCCAAGGCAGATCTGTGTTTTTCCACCAGGGTGGGTCTGGTTTGCGGTGCAGACACAGATCCGGGCTCCCACCCCAGCATCCTACCGAGCCCAGACAAGACTGCTAACACGAGCAGCTTGGCTTGGCGTCAGCCTGGTGTTTGCAGACGAAGGCAGAGCCCAAGTTTCAAGGGGATTTAAGCTGCGGAGCCGCTGACAAGCTGCTCCTGAGCTAAAAACAGATAAAGGCACCTTAGACAAAAGCTGACACTTCAGCTGGGAGATTATTCTGGCCGCTGTAACTCAAGCTTTCTGCTGATTTTTCCTCCAAGAAATTAAAAAAAAAAATAAAAAACTGTCCATCTTGTTCTTACAGACCCATACAAAGAGGTCCCACATGTGCTCCAGACACTCCTCTGGCACTCAGCTATCTGTCATCCTCACAAGTTCTTCCTCACTCCCCCTGCCTTTTTCTCCCCACGACAGATATGGGGCCTCCAGGCCTTCTCCTCTCTGCCACAGCTGCTGGCACATTCAAAGCTGGTTACGCTGGCTCCTTCCACCTTTTCTAGCCTTCCTGGGAGGAGAATGTTCCCCACTGGTGGTCGCTCGCATTGATCCCCCGCTGCCTCTAACCCACCTCGAAAGTGCTCAGAGAGGACGTGGTCTCCCAGGTGGCTGCACAAGGCACTGGGGTGCACCTCCTGCTAGAACCCTCCTTTTCTACCCCCACTCCCCCATTTCTTGCAGCGGTGCTGGGTACCCCTGGTCAGTGCCCGGGCTGAGACCCAATGGACTCACCTCTCCTCCCGGTGCTCTGGGCTGGGACCTCCCCATCTCCCAGCTGACTTCAAAGGAAAGGATGTAGGAGGACCATTGCAGAAAGGAGGGGAAAAAAATGGGGGGGGGGGTTCATTCTCCTTTGCCTGTAACAGCTGAAAAGAGATTCCTCCTTCTCCAGCAGACTATCCCCAGCACACCACAGGGGGAAAAGCATTTGGTGAACATCCAGCTTTCACATAAAATTAAGCCCTAAGCCCTTTGTGCAGAAAAAGAAACGATGCCCAGTGGTTTTTTGCCCTTAGAAAAATGAATTTTGGGCCATTCAGTTGGGATGGACTATTCTCAACAGTCTTGTGTCCCACTCCAGGACAAATCCATGGTGGGGACAGCACACCTGGAGCTGACCCTGCTGCGATGAACCACCCTGCAGCCCTCACTGAGGCTTGGTGAAACCAGAAATGCTTGATGCTAACAGCATTTTGGGGCCCTAAAAGCAAAATGCCCCACCAGCCGTGGGGGCAGGATGGAAGCAGGGCAGCCCTTACCTTGTGTGCATGCTCTCCACGAACGTCCCGCTTCTGGTCTTGAGCTGATCGACCTCCAGCCTCAGTTTGTCGATCTCATCAGACAACCGTCGCTGTTCAGGGTGAGACAAGGGACAGGCAGGGGTTGGTTTTGCTCTGAAGAGCAGCCAGGTTTGGGACAATCCACATCCTCAGTTATTTCCAGGTTTATATTCCCTTTAACCCCCCCCCATCCCAGGTTTAAAGCACCTTTGACCCATCGGTAAAGAAACAGCTCATGCAGGCACAGTGAATGACGATGCCGGGGCGATGCCGTGAGGGGAGGAGGTGACCACAGGCCAGACAGACAGACACATGTGTGCCCAAAGTGATGCTGGTTTGAGAGAGGAAGGAAAACCCATTGGGATGCTCTGATTTTGCTCCAGCCTGCACGTACACAAAGGGCCGGCAGTGAGGGACCCTCTAGCCAAACTTGACGCTGGCCCCGTCCCTCCTGCTGCCAGCCCCATCCTCAGCCTGTGCCTGCTCCGCCTGGCCGTGGTGCCCCGCGGGAGGTGCGAGGGGGGAGGCTGAGGGCGGCCGGGGAGGTGGGGAGGGGACGGGGATGGGATTCTCCAGGCACAGCAGGATCTGGCCCCGTGGGCAAAGGGGCAGATCCAGGGTGGGCAACATGCGGGCAGTGCCATGCGGGGCTCTCAGCTTTGCCCCTGCCTGCAGCCGAGCAGCCACGGCGAGGATGCAGAAGCGGTGCCTGCACATCCTCGCTGCGGGAGAGCAAAGCCCTGGGTAAGGGGGAAAGCAGCCTCCCCGGCCCCCCCAACCATGCATGAGACACAGGACACATCCCAAAAGTGCCCGTTGCTTCAAAGAGCTGCGACCCTCCAGCTTTCCAGCACAGACCAACGTGGAGTGGTGTTGCAGACCCTACTTAGATGCTTTATCTGAGAGCAAGGGGGTATGAAGGCCTACTGGGCCTCCTGCAAGCTGGGCACCGGAGCAGGTCCTCCCCTCAGTTCGAGTGAGGGGGGAGAGAAAGCCTCAGGGGGGTGAAGGGGACGTGGCTGCTCCAAGGGGACGTGGCCGGGGTGGACCCTCCTCTAAAAGCCACCCCGTCCTCGCTGCTGTCCTCGGCGGGGGGTCGGGGATGGATGAACGTGAGAGAAATATGGAGACGGGACTGAACGTGCCTGTTAGGGAACCCAACCGGGGGTCTCCGGGGAGGTGGGTGGCAGCTTCCGTCCAGCCACTGCGTGGGTTAGTTTGTGGCCTCCTGCTGCTGGGTGCTTTGGGATCCCAGCTGCTCCGAAACTAGGGTATTTTAGGAGGCATGACGGCCACTAGCCGGGGACTAGGAGTGAGGAAGCGCAGTCACTAGGGCAGGCTCCCTGCAGCGGCATTTACCTTGTCGTGCTGGTGTTCCTCTATCTGCTTTTGGGTATTTTCCAGCTCTTGTAACAATGTGTTCTTTGGAAAAAAACAAAACAAAACAAAACAAAACAAAAAACCAAACCAAACGAAGCAAAAGAAAGGGGAACAAAAACAGGAAAGAAAAAGAGAGACCGTTTAGGAAACGGCCGCGTGGCCTCCCGGGAACGGCCAGCGTGGAATCGCTGTGTGGACACTGTGACGGACGCCTGGCAGGAGGGATGGCAACGGGTCCCTGATCTATTCCTCACCTACCTGCTTGTGAACCGGTCTCTGCAGACCTCCTGCTCCTCAAGCAGGGATGCTGTAGCTCAGCTCCTGCCCCACACCAGGGCCAGGGCACGGCCGCGGAGGGCAAGTGGCGATTAGAGAGTTGATGGGCAGGGCGTGAAGATTAGGAAATGCGTCTGAGAGGAGATCAGCTCCTCCAGCAGGTGGATCAAGGGCAAAAATGTGCCCTACATCTAAGCTAGGGAATAAGCAGGGGCAAAAGAAGATGTGTTTGCAACTGCTTAACCTAGTGCTCTTTTTTGGGAGGTGCTGGCAGCCAAACAAGATCATTTTTGCCCATGGAAGACCTGGAGAAACTCTCTGGGTGAGCCATTGCTGGCAGCAGGCTGGGGAGCAGACGATGCCTGTTCAGGAGGTGCCACCGCTCTGGTCCCTGTTCTTGCTGGGGTGAGTATTTGGACTCAGCCCCATGTGGGGGGTCCTGCTCTGTACCCAGAGCCACTCAGACCCATCTGCTGAGTGACTGGGCACACTGGGACAGCCAGGTCTGCTTGGGGACAGGAGGTGCAGAGCAGTGGGGGAGACAGACCCAGTCCTGGAGGCATCAGCTGGGGGATGCAGCCCCTTTGTGCACTGACTTGCTGAGGGGAGCCCGGTCCCTGCAGGAACCCAGAGAGGTGAATTATCAAGGGCTGAGCTCCCGGTGCCATAGTGAGGTGGATCTCTGCTCATCGCGTTCACGCTGGGGCAGCAGCAGCTCCAGCTGGCTCCTCACAGGAAAGCCCAGTTCCCCAGGAGGAGCAGGGTGGGAGCTGGGAGGCTGCTGGTGGACTCTGCCCTGGCTCGGAGAAGGCAGATCTGTCCCAGTTTGGGGGACAGGAAGGTTCCAAGGCAGCACGTGGGGCGGGTGGGCAGGGGGGAGAGGATGAACACTGCATTTTCTCCTACAAAATGCAGTAGGGTTTTGCTCAGATGGCCGGGCACAGGCTGCAGTCGAGGCTGCGCCAGGAGAGACACAGGGAAGGGAGGGAAATGGAGCAGGAGAAATCCTGCTGCTGTGGGAGGTGGAAGGTGGTGGAGAGCGGGTCTCACCAGGCGAGGGATGGCTGGAGGCGGGGGTGCGAGGCAGAGCACGCTTCCCTGCACTCCCACCAGCCCAGGCTGGTGTCCTGCATGTGATCATTTCTCCATCCCTGCACAGGTGCTTCCAAACTCCTGTGCTGTGGCTGGCCGAGGCTCCGTGCTGGAGGGGCTGCAGACCCCTCAACCCCCCCCACCAGCCCCCCAGAGGACCCCCTGCCCCCCGGCCATTACCTTCTCCTCCAGGGCCGCCATCCTCTCCTTGAGGTGCAGCTGCAGCCGCTCGTTGGACTCGCTCAGCAGACGGTCCACAGTGTCCGAGAGCCGCTTGTTGTGCTCCTCATTCATCTTCTCCCGCTGGCGGGCCTGCAGCGGCAAACAGTGACCATCCACGTGAGATCCAGTGGATCTGTTCTTCCTGCCACGAGGAGCTCAGCACCCTCCTGCCATCCCGTGTCAGAGCTGATTCACCAGGCCCAGCTTTGGGGGACAAATCCTCCTGTCTCAGCATAGATTGGACTCTCTGGTCGGATTCTGCTGGTCCCTGCCATTTCCCAGCCAGGGATGGACTGGAGAAAGGACAAGATGTAGAAAGCTCCTGCCTGACCCTCGAGAAAGGTTCACCCGTGCATCTGCCAGGGACAGCCATGCTGGGGGCACATTCCAGACCCCAAAGGGTGCTGATACTCTGGATTTGCAAAGGTCTCTCCAAATTTCGGCCCCAGGCCAAAACAATCAGGGCTTCCCCAGGGGCACACACTGTAATGCCACCTGGGCAACCCAAGAAAAGGGCATCACAACCTCCAGCGTGGACACCCCAGCCACTGGGTAAGGAACAAAGCAGGAATTGTGTGTCCTGTGACGCCTGGGCCACATCCCTGTCTTTTTGAGGGGTAGGACCCTTTTCCCCCAGTGCCCATCGGTCTCTCCCTGCTGCTGATCCAGGCTGGGGGGAAGAGCAGCTGGAGCTTCCTCCTCCGCCCTGCATTTGGGGTCTCAGTTTGCCCCAGGAGGCGACGCTGGGAGAGGGGGAAATCACAGCAGAGAGTGTCATGAGCTCCTGGGTGACTCTAGATGAAGAGATCCTGGCTGGGAAAGGATTAACCAAGTCCCTCTCTCCATCCTGCTTCAGAGACACCAGCGATCCCACCATTCATGGTGTGCCCAGGTTCCTAGCCACCATGGCAAAGCGGAGTTAAGGCCGGAGCAGGACCCACAAGGGCTCCCGGGTCCAGGCTGAGCAGAACTTACCCTGGCCAGCTCCTGGTTCTTCTCCTCTAGCTGGCTCTCCAGCTGCCGGAGGTGCTCCTCGATGCTCCCATGCCTCTCTTCTGCCTGGGAAAAGCAGAGCAACCCTCTCGGATGATGCTCCCCAAAACCACACGTGTCCTCCAGCACTCCTCCTCCCTCCACCCCAGCATCCTTCCCTGGGATGTTGTGCTCTCTCCCACTGCCTGCACCCCTGCCACAGTTCACTGCGTGCTCTGAGCCCAGAACAGCCCCGCTAACAAGATGATGGGAGATGGAGGGGCTCTGAGAGGGACTGGCACCCCTTCCACACCTCCCTCCAGGCCTGAGCCCTCCCAGACCCAGCCTGGGTCCTTCCTCTTCCTCCTCATCCCAGAGTGCTCCCAGCACAAGCTGAAGGCCACTCAGATCAACAGGGTGATCTCTGCCTTGGAGAAAGGAGCTTAGGGAAGGCAGCAAACCCTACGTGTGTGGAACATGTCAGGAGCTTTAAAAACCATGCTTGCCCCTGTAGCCACGGGGGAGGCAGAGGACAGCAAAGCTCAGAGGCTGGGAATGAGAGCAGGGTGCCTTGGGCTTGCCAGGGACTTCATTGCTACAGGGGGGCACCAGGATCTGCCTCTTCCTGTGGTTCCTGTGCTCTCTCCTGTCCTGGCTGTCCCCAGGCATCCCGCACACTTGCCTTGGTGAGCGCGGCGATGCGCTGGGCCAGCTCCGCTTCCACCTCGGGCAGCGTCTCCGCCTTCCGCATCGTCTGCTGCAGCTTCTGCTCCGCCAGCTCCAGCAGCTCCTGCAGGTGCCGGGCTTTCTCCTCGCACTGCGGGACAGGGCAGGATGGGTGCCCAGCACCAAGACTTGCCCACATGTCCTGTCCCCATCCCCTGCTTCTCTCTCCCAGGTTCCCAGGCTGGTAGGGAGGGAGTCTGTAAGTCCAAGCTTTGGTACCTGGCGGTGCAGGGACTCCTTGTTGGCCAACTCGCTTTCCAGCTTGTCATTGAGGTCATGGATGGAGGTGGCTTCTCGCTGAGCTGCCAGGTAGCGTTTCTCCAGCGTGGTGATCCTCTCCTCCATGTCCTCTTTCTGAGCCAGGGCCTGGGGAAGGGACGGGGCTGTCACATCCTAATCTGTGTCACATCCTAAATCCACCACCCATCGGGAATAACTGGGCCACCCAGCCCCTGCAGACCTGGGACACCACCCAAGCCCAAGCATGCAATGAAAACCCTGCTCCACTCAGGAATGAGGGACAGCAGAGCGGGAGAGGAATAAATGGAGAGTCAGGCAATCACAGAAAAACCTTCTGGCAAGGACCCAGCTCACTGCCCTGGGCATCTCAGTGTCTGAGTATAACCTCAGGGACATCCTGCTGATGGACTTGGGGTTCCTCTCCCAAAGGCAGTGGTCTCTTTTGGGGAACACTGGCCTCCACCCTGCACACAACAGGGGCTACAATCCCTTCCCAGCCCAGAAGCTGCTGTGAATGTCTCTGCAACTGCAGCAGGCCTGGCCGTGCAAGGGGGCAGTGTCTAACCTCTCGGAGGTCCCTCTGGTACTTGCTGCTCATCTCCTCCGATTTGATCAGGTCTTTCCTGGCGGTGCCCAGATCCTCCTCCAGCTCAGCGACGCTGGCAGCCAAGGCGGAGATGCGCTCCTTGGCTTGGACCACTTCGAAATTCTGCTTCTCCAGGAGCTCCTGCAGCTCCACCACCCGCCCTGCCTCATCCTCCGGGTGGACGGAGCCGTTGGAGAGTCGCTGCAAGGCAGCAGAGAGGGAGGCGGCTGCCGGGCTGCCCCAAAGCACGGGCTGGCATTGCCGGCAGCCACGCAATGGGGGGAACACGGCCCTGCAGGGACCCAGTGAGGCCATGGGGAGTGGGGACGTGGGGCTCTGGGACCCCCTGTCAACAGCCTCCCCTAGCTTCCCACAGGCATGATGGAATAGGGATGGGTGAGGGCTTCCCAGAGCATCTCTGGGAAGCAGAGCCCCTGGGAGCATCCGAGCAGGAGCACAAATTCCCCTCCACTCAGAAACAGCCTGTATTCACCGGGAAGGGCATTTCCCAGGGGGCTGGACACAGGAGAGAGGGGGAAAAAAGTTTTCAGCATCCTGGAGGTGGTGACAAGGGGGTTGGAGAACTGATGGCTTCAGTGAGCATGGTCAGAGCAGGGGTTTCTGGGGCTCTCACCTTCCAGGGAAGCTTCTGTGCAGGCTCCTTGGGCTCCCTCTCATCCCGCTCACCCGCCGGGGCCTCCCGCGCGGCCCCTTGCTGCAGAGCTGCCACCTGCACGACAGCAGGGCTTAATTAATGAGAGAAAGCAGATGAGACCAGCTGGTGTGGCCACGGGTGAGGCCACCCCCTCTGCTCCCAGGTCTGCAACCGGCTTCCCGCTGGCTTCCTCCACCATCACATCCAGCTCGTGCCTACGGCGGGGGGCGGTGAGAGGAGGGAGAGGGTGAAGAAGAGAGGGGAAGGCAGAGGTGCTGTGAAGGCTCAGCACTGACGCAGGGTGAAGCCCCATCTTGCATGGACACAGTGGTGCTTGCTACAGGCAGGGAAGCAGCCAGAGCCCTGGCAGTAAAGTGATCTCTCAGGGAATAAACCCTGACATCGCAGCCTGCTCTGCCGGGGGAGGACGGGGAACGGTCCCCGAGAGGTGACCGAAGGGCAGGCACTGCCTCCCCCCTGGGTGAGGGGACACACCGTGAGATACATCCTGAGAACTGGAAAGAGGACCAAAGTTTAGCCAGGCAGAGGCTACGAGGATGGCTCTTTCCTTTTGGCAGCCCTGGCTGGGCACAAACTCTGGGAAGGAAAGTGCGGTTCACCCTCTCCAAGATGAACACAGGGCTAAATGTTGGGGACAGAGAAGTCCCCATGCCAGAGCCCGAGCAAGGAAGGAAATGGGGGATGCAAGGGTTTGGGTCTCTGCTGAGGCAGGGGAAAAGCCAACAAGCAACGTCACTCCCAACCCCCTTAAATGATTCAAGTTCAGGTTGGTTTTGTCAGTGACATGAACACCAAACAGCAAAACAAGAGAGGAAACCTTGCCCGTGAGACAAGTTTTCAGAATATTTACAAGGTTTCCTCAAACACAGGCAAGGCTTCGTGGAAGTAGCAATTTTAGAATAAAAGCCGTACATTAAAAATGCCCAGATGCCACTTCTCCGATCTGAGGGTGGTATTTCAGCAAATTCAATATGAATTCATAAATGTACCAGGGAGCAGTCCCAGCCCAGCGGGTGCCCATCAAGGGCCCAGGGCAGGCTGCCAAATGTCCCCTTACCTGCCGATGGGCATCCACCAGCTGCTCCTCCAAGGTTGCCACTCGCTCCAAAGCTGCTCGCAACCGTTCCCTGACCTGCAGTCATGTAAGATAATGGGAAAAGCCATTATTTGTCTGTGATGAGGGTGCCCAGGATCTAGGCAAACTCCCAGCCCCTGTTGTGTGGCCAGGCTCAGCTGGATTCATGTCCAGGGCACGGGCTCAGGGATGCTCCAGCCCATTCTTGGGTGACCAAAAGCATGTTGGAGGGAAACAGCCCACACCAAACTCATTCTTGCAGGATACCCATAGCCAGGAAAGCCTGAAGATGTCTTTTAGCAGAGCAAGGAGCTGCTTGAGGTAAATTAATCAGGAGGAACAATATGAGCTGTAACGCAAAGACTGAACCAGGGTACCAAATGCCAGCACCAAATGCCAGCACTCACCAGCACCATAAGTGACCCAGGGAAGCAACAACCCCATCCCTGACAGCCTCAAACCCACAGCATCCACTCAGCAGCCCCACTGGCTCCTAAAATAAGGGTGCTGCAGCTTTTGGATACCCAAGAACTTCCTCCTGAGGGACCCCATGTCACCACCCAAGCTTAACAACAACAACAAATGGCACCCAGCGGGAGGGAGGAGGAGGGTTGGGAGAAGGTCAGCTCTGAGCAGGGGATGCTCATGGAGCGAGCCAGGAGAGAGGTCCCAGCAGCCTGTCTCACCTTTTCATCTAGCGCCTTGTGATGCTCAAAGAGTGACTTGAGCGCCTTGAGCACCTCGACCTCACTGGAAACCCCAGACGGTGACTGGGCCTGACGCTTGACTACGGTCATCCTCAGGGACCGCTCATGCCTCGACACGAGGCACTCCAGGTGCTCCAGCAAGAGCTGCAAGAGGGCAAGCATGAGGCTCTCACCACCCCAGGGGCTGGTGATGCCGATATCGGCCCAGCAGCCCGCGGTGTCCCACGTTTCTGGGGACAGAAAGCCGGGCAGCAGGTTTTCTGTGCTTACCCGGGTGTTATTGCGCTCGGCTTTCAGCTCCGAGATCTCCTCTTCCCTCTCCAGGAGCTGCTCCCGGCAGGCACTGAGCTCCCGCGTCAACGTGGCAAACTCCTGCAGAAATCAGGGCACGGCGTTGAGCAGGGAGAGCGGGATGGAGCCAGAGCCAGTGTCTCGGCCCCACTGCTGGGACCTCCATGTCCCATCCAAACCCAACCAGGGAGAGACGGAGACACCAAGGGGAACACTGAGAAATCAGCGGAGAAGCACAGCCAGGTTGGAAGACCACAGAATCATAGAATGACATGGGGTTGGAAGAGACCTCTGGAGATCACCCAGTCCAACCCCCTACCAGAGCAGGTCCACCCAGAGCAGGTTGTACAGGAACGTGTCCAGGTGGGTTTGAAGCTCTCCAGAGGAGACTCCACCACCTCTCTGGGCAGCCTCTTCCAGGGCTCTGCCAC
>JAOXJM010000013.1:1207697-1217895 GCA_026413425.1 Tringa solitaria | reverse complement strand
CCCCCCCTGGATGCTCCTGAGTGATGTGCTCTGGGCAGCCCTGCTTTGGCAGGGGGGTTGGACTGGATGGTCTCTAGAGGTCTCTTCCAACTCTGACAATTCTGTGATTCTATGTAATTAGCCCATGAGGATAAAGTGCTGTCCTTTGTTATTAACCTGCTGTCTCAGGATTAGATCTGGCACCCTCAAGTTCTTAAACACCTCCTTTGTGCCACTTGTTCACAGACCTCATGGCAGGTTTTTCTCTTAGCACTGTACAAGCTGTATGGTTTCTTTCTTTTTTTCTATATGTTCCTAATGCTCGGTATTGTTTAGCTATTTATGTTCTTTACAAGTATTTTTCTCCTAAAGTTGGAGCAATGCCTGTGGAAAAACGTGTGGTGGTAACTTAAAAACACCACAGGAATGAAAGGAGTTTCTGAGCCTTCAGTTCTGGTTGAGCAGTTCTGACACCTCTGAGGGGAAGAACAGGCCATTCTGTTCATGTGATTTGCATTAAATGTTTCCCATCCAAGAAGCTTTAATGAAATTACAGGTTTAAGAAGAGCAGCTGATTAGCCAGTCACAGAAGAGAATTGCTTGCCCTCCCTAGCAGAGCTCCTACAAAAATATTGTGACCATTAGAACAAAGAATTGACAGGCTTGGCAGTGTCTTAATGTTCAGGGACTTCTATTGGAAAGCATTTTTTGATGACCTTTTAAATGAGCAGTTTTGATAAAAATGCATGAGCTTTGCCCTCCTTTACATAAAGTTGTCTCTGTATTTGCCATCCAATTTTTATTCCTCCACTTAAGTGTTATTTTTCTGCTGTGAAAGGGTCAAGCATGGAAATGGGGTCCGGAAAGACTGTGGGGTTTCCATCCTTGGATACAGTCAGAACTTGATTGGACAAGATCCCCAACAAAATGATGTAATTCAGCCTGCTTTGAGCAGGGCTGTTTGGACTAGAGACCTCCAGAGAACCCTTTCAGCCTGAATTATTCTTTAAATCTGCCACTTTGCACTTGTGCAGACAGCGCAGCCGAGATAAACGATGGCATGTTTCCAGCAAAGGGGAGGTGTAATGGTTGTGCGGGTGGGCAAGCGCATGCTCCTGAAAACCAATAGTCATGAAATTGTATTAACTAGGGCTTCTTTAGCTGCCTGTATGTGTATACATATTGCAGCTACCTCAGCAGTAAAGCACATGCCTCTAGATGTGCCTTGATAAAGAGGTTATTTACTACACTAACATTCCTTCATTGCATTTAGAAGATCCTGATGGGGGAGGTGGAGAAGAATACCCCATTGATATCTGGCTGTTGTTGGCTTCCTACATTCGCCCTGAAGACATTGTCCGGTTTTCTTTGATTTGCAAGAAAGCCTGGACCGTTACTTGCACTGCCGCCTTCTGGACCAGACTCTACAGAAGGTGAGACTCTAGAGAATTTTTAATACTATTTGCAGGAGGTTTCAGCAATCACCAGCTCTCTGAAGAGCTATAAATAAGGGAATAATTCCCTCTAGCCCAGGGTCCTATGATGTTTGCATATTGAGGTGGTGACACAGGCCTCGTTTGTCAAGAGGTTGTGGTCTGTTGCATCTGCTTTGGATCTGGAAATGGATCTGTGTGACGTATTCCTGTATGCTCCATATAAAATCTCAAATTACTGTGTGCTTTTCTGCTTGCCATGGCCTGCGCACTCCTTTTCGTAACAGTGTGCTTTGTGTGTAAAGCACTCAAAGTGCTTACAGGAGGGTCAGTGCCATTTCCTTACTGAGAGACAGGCAAACATCACTGATAGAAACCTGCCCTGCCTCAAGCTTTGATGATGGCCACCTTCCTGTAATTAGGGTGACCTGAGAGAAACTATGGCGTTTTGGAGCTGTCGCAGTGCCAGAAGTAAGTTACAAATAAAGTAAGAGAAGAGCAAAGGGCTGGTCAAAAGTCAAAACAAATCCTTGTGTCCTGGTGCATGTCACTTACACTTTCTTTCAGGACAGAATATTTTCTTTAAATTTCTATATCTGTGGCCCAGGAGGCGCAAGCAACAGGAGCACAGAGCAGACAGCAGCCATGGTCATCCTAACCCTTGGTTTTTAGTGTGAAGTTCCCCAGCGAAGGCTCTTTTGGCATTTGCTCAAAGAATGAGTGTTGGCACTTGGACTGTGCAGCAGCCCTCTGCAGGCGTGCGGTGGGGCTCAGCTAAAGCAAGTCCTTGAGAACCAGCAGGATCTGTAGGGCTTTGTGCATCCTGCAGCTAAAACACCATCCAGTCTCTCTAGGAGAGACTCTCTCTCTCTCTCTCTGCGAGGAGTTAGTGAGGAATTATAGCATGTTTTGCTTATGTGTGTGCTGGGAAACCTGGCTGATGCTGGTAAAGTCTTTAAGACTTCAGCAGTACGAACCCCTTGAAGCTCTCAGAGTTGACAAGAGTCCTCTGATCAGTCAACATTCGGTTTTCTCTCAACATTGATCTCTTCATAGCCCTCTCCTTGTGTCTCTGGCATTCTGACCCTTCAGCATGTGTTGGGTTTGTCGTTGGCTTTTCAGGCACTACAGCCTGGATGCATACCTGCCTCTGCGCTTGCGGCCGGAGTCCATGGAGAAGCTGCACTGTCTCCGTGCGTGTGTCATCCGGTCACTCTACCACATGTACGAGCCCTTCGCATCTCGAGTCTCCAGGAATCCAGCTATTCCAGACAGTACTCCCAGCACTTTAAAAAATTCCAGAGTAAGTAGAATCACTAAGGAAGTGGGATATTTCTGAAATGTTGCTCTTTCTAGTTTTTTATTCTCTTTCTAGTAGAAAAATAGATGATGTTTAGATGGTCGCAAGTGAAGCTTGGGTGTAGGATGGTTACTAACTCTGAAGAGTGATTTTTAAAAGGATGCTGGTTACTTGTATTCGTACAGCTGCTACTGCAGAGGATTCTAGTCACTCTTCTGAGTAACTTCTGCCTGAGTCCTACCACAACAGCTTTGTAATCACTAAAAAGGCACTTGCTTCACTGGATGCTGGAACCGGTAGGGCTATTTGCGTCTCTCCCCTCCTCTGTTGCAAATTAGTTGCTGAAAGGAGTTAGCAGTAGGATCAGCTTTTTTTGTCTTCTGCTTTATTCTCACCCTGACTGCCAGAATACATCTTTTCTCCATAGCAGGCATCTGGAGACATCAGCAGTGACACTGATAGCCTCTGAAAGGGAGTCATGTCACACTGCATTCCTGTAGGTCATCCATCGTCTCTGGTGTCTGGGCGAGGGAGGGTAGAGGGTAGCACAGTCCTGAGCATGGCACATGTGCAGAGCGATTGTCTGCTTTGGGCCTGGGGCTGCAGTTTTGTTGTGCTGAGAAGGGTTTGTCTCTGGTGTGGGCAGGCAATTCCCTTTGCTATCCCAGCTTGGAGCACTTGCATATCCATTTCTCTTTAATTGCTGTTTACTATTAACTCTGAAAAATGCCTTTGTGTCTCTTGTTTGGTTTTAACTTGCAACTGGCTGATACTCTGTGAGCAGCTTAAGCAACAGTGTGAATTCTCCGCCCTCCAAATCCAAAGTCAAAAACCTGTTGAGTGAGGTTTTTGGAGCCAAACTGAAGTGGGTTTGGTTCAACAGTTGTACTTTCTTTTCCATGCAAAATAGAATAATCTCACCTTATGTGACATCCCTCCTTTCTTCCGTGCTCTCCCTGGGTGGATACTGGAGAAAAATGTCAGATGGCTTAGGGAGCATCCAGCAGTAACACAAGCAGGTGGTGCTGCAGAGCAGGAGAAAAGCACACAGTGCTGTGTGTCCTCTTATCTCTGCATCCAGAGCTCTTCGTTCTCTTCCCAAATCCCCTGTTTGGGTATCGTCTTTCTTAAAAAATAAAAAGCAAAACATTTCTAGGAAATTTCAAGTTAACCTTAGTCCTTCTGAGTCTACCTTCCTACCACTGCTCGGATCTGGTAGTGGGGCTGTTCACAGCTGGAAACCCAGAGGTGATGCTGGCAGGCTCGGCATTTTGGAAGCATTCGTGTTGACATCATAACGGCTTTGGTGCCCACTGCTAGTGCTTCTACTATACTAACGGTTTGAGGAAGATTCCTGAAGTGCAGACTTTTATTATGCAGTTTTTAAAAAAGGAAATTAAATGGTGACGAGGCTTTGTTAGAACAGTAGAGGTTTGACCTAACCCCTTGGAGCATAAACGAGCCATCCTGAGTCTGGTCTTGCTGTACTTCTGCATTGCGAGACTCTGAGCTCCAGCTGTGTTTCTGTGCGCTGAAATGCCTCGGCACAGTGGGTCTGGAGGAGGATCTGACATTGCCTCCCCGCGTTCTTGCTTTCATGGGCTTGGTTATACCTTTACGGGTCATTGAAACTAATGGCAAATGCCTACATAAACTGCATGTGGCAAGAGGAGACCCCAGACCCGGGTGTTATCAAATCTAGCTTTTCCTCTTTAATTTCCTTTTTTCTTTCCCTAGCCTAGCTTGTGTGGGACACTGGAGCCGTTATGGTGTCAGCAGAAGTGTTTGCCCTTTAAAGACACCCCCATTATTTTTGGTGGAGCGGCAGGCCGTACAGCGCGTCTGAAGGGCAGGACGGCTGACCCGTGGACGACATCCTCTGCCCCTTAGGAGGTACTGACCATTTTGTGCTTCACTACTTGCCATGACCAAACAAGTTGCTAGACCAGGCTGTCTCTGCAGGTGAACTACAAATGCCACTAATGCTGGAGTTAAACTCAGCAGCATCTGCTGCTCACCCGAGTTAAAAAAGAACTGGAGAACATTTTTAGTGGAAAGAATTGAGGGCCACCTCCTGCCGGGTGGAGGTTACTTGGTGCATGTTTCTGAGCTTGACTCCACATCGCTTTGGTGTTCACCTCGTGAAGATTGTCAAGATGAAAGATCCTTTAAGGACTCTAGTTTATGGACATGACTCGGAGTTGAAGTAAAGGGTTTCGTATCACCTGTAGTCTCTAATTTCAGAGCCCCCATAGTGGAGGCTGGCTCTGGCTTTGTTTTAGTTGGGGTCACACTGTCCTGGAATTAAATTAAATGTGTGCTTCACCCTGCAGCCCAGTCAGGCCTTCTCTTGGTATGGGAGAGTCTGTATTTGTCTTGAGGAGTTGTCATCCTTATCCACATTACTATTCCTTTTGCTGCTGACACTGCTAGAAGATAAGACCAGCCGTGGTGGGCTGGCATCTGTGGTGTAGAAACACTTAGTGATGGCGAGACTGACTTGCACATTCTTTTCCTGGCTGTTGAAGTGTAGCTGCTTCCACTCGCTGGTAGGCAGGGGATTTACTACTCAGTTTAATACAGGAGTTCTGCTGGGACTCCTGCTAGAACGAGTTCTGCATGCTGGGATGGGTCCTGTGGACCACGCAGTGCGAACGGGATGAGGTCAGAGGACTCCTAGTGTGTGACTTTGTGGGAGGGCAGCGCTGGTTACCTCTACTGTAGGCCCTGTTCTCATTATCTTTTAAGAAGGTGCAGTAGGTTGATCAGGCTGTGCTATCCTGGCAGTGTTTTTGTGCTCTGAAGTAGAGCAGTCAGTGCCTAGTGATGTCAAGGTCTTCTTTTGACACCAAAGTGTCTTAGGAACTTCCTCATCTGACACCTCATACTTCATATAATGGTCTTTGCATTTCCCTCTAGATTCTCTCCTTGATCCTTATTCTGATTTTAGTTTAATCCAGTTTAATGGAATTTGTTGGTGGGTGGAGGGGAGCAGGTGAATCTGGACTGCTCATTTCTGCCGTATAAAAATGGACAAGTTACGCAGCAGGATTTTTCTGTTTAGCACGTCAGTGTCTATGAGTTGTATCATCCAGTTGCATGACGAGTTGGCCAACTTGACACTTGGAGACCTTAATGCTGAGTGTGTTCTTTGAATGTAATTAATTTGAATAAGTGGTTCCTAACTGCTTCTGTGTAACTGTGTTTGTAATTGGAAGCCTTTATGCTCTACTAAAACTTATTTCAAGTGGTGCCTTTAAGGGTTTCATAATTTTGTGGTTTTTTTTTTTTTTCTCCACCTCAGTGTCTGCTTTTCTGGTGCAAAAAGATTGAAGGGAACAGACAAGAAGCAATGTGGGAATTCAACTTCAAGTTCAAAAAGCAGGTATGAAAGAAGAACCAGAACAGCTGTGACTTTTTGCAGCAGTGATGATTTTTCTGGGTGGTAGAAAAGAAAAAACTTTATGAGTTGAGATATGAAATGGAAACTCTGACTCCCATGATAAATCAAAGCATGTTCTGAAACTGCACTCAGTTTTCAGCCTGTATTACCAAGATGTTTAGAATCCTACATTTTTATTTCCTCATCTGGTTTCCTTTCTCCACTGTAATATGTGGATCATTTGTTACTGTAATCTAATCTTTGGGTCATCGCTACCGATTACAGTCAAATAGTCTATTATCTGGTAGCAGTGGTCAAAATATGGACCAAAATCTGAAAGAACTTGTTTTACCATTGGAAGGATTCCCCAGGGAAGTGAAGAAAGCCCACACTGCCAGTGAAAACCTGCAGTAATGGGTCTCAGGAAAAGCACGTAGTTTTGGGCAGCCTGGGGAATTCTGTAGCTTTCCCCTCTAAAGAAATGGAAATCCTGCAAATCACCTGTCCTGAGTGATGGCTTTTTGTTGTTCATACAACACTCTGCCCAAACATGTGGTTATGGGGTGAGAACCAAACATGGGGTTATGGGCTCGGCGCTGGGAAGGAGTAGCCAAACTCCCATCATGGGTTCCTGCTTAGCTGAATAGGCCTCTCTCTCTTTCAAGTCTCCCAGATTCAAGAGCAAGTGTTGCAAAGTTCTTCAGCCACCGATTCAGTATGAAGAAGTGCATACAAATCCGGATCAGGATTGCTGTCTGCTGCAGATCACCACCTTCAACTTCATATTCGTGCCAATAGTCATGGGCATGACGTTTACCTTGGTGAGAGCTTGAGAAATGCTCAAGGCAAAGAGTGTGTGTGCGGTTTCTGTGGGGAGGTGAAGAGGACACCCCTTTGGTAGTGTGTAAATCACGCTGCTGCCTCAACAAACCAATTCTGGGAATTTTAAGGTTGATGATCAGAGGAAATGTTGAGGATCTCCTCAGATCAGCCTCTGCGTTTCCATCAGCTCTTCCCTATTTGGTGCACAAACACAGATGATTTAGAAAATCTGCAGGGAGCTGTGGTTGTGGAGCATCTGAGGCAGAGCTGGTGTCTGTACTCTAGCAGGTGGGGATGCAGATGAAGAAGAGGTTTCCCTCCTCAAGTAAATATCTCCTTACCTTACACCAGTAAATTCTGAGAGCAAAAACCTACATGAGTAAACTCTTTCAGTGTGTATACAGTCCCTGACTGGTGATTGCTGGGAGAAAGAGCAGCTTTTGAACCAAATTCAACAGACTCAGCTCCAGGGAGCGGCAGAGCCGGGTGTGCTTAGGCAAGAGCAGTGGCAAAGTGTGGGGCAGTGCCTCGGCTGTACGTGTCAGTCAGTGTTTCAGAGGTGACCTGTGTCACCAGCTTTGGTCTGGCTTTGCATAAGAGTAGGGCAGCAAGGTGCAGACTTCCTCTGGCAGCCGCTTGCTTTCAGGGTCACTTCTGGCATTATTATTTGGAGTTGCCAGTCAGAGAGAACTGTTTTGAATCCAGTGCTGTACATTCAGCACCTGAAATACCTTAGACTTTTACAATTTAGAGGAATTTAAAAACCAAAATCTAAAAGTGAACTCTTAAGAACTCTTTATTCATCACTTTGATTTTCTGAAACCCCTCCTGGTCTCTTTTCTTGCAGTTCACCATCAATGTGAGCACAGACATGAGGCATCATCGCGTGCGCCTGGTGTTCCAGGATGCCCCAGTTCGCAATGGGAAGAAGCCTCGGCTAGAGCAGGGAGTGCAGGTGGTGCTGGACCCGGTGCACAGCGTGCGGCTCCTGGATTGGTGGCACCCCCAGTACCCCTTCTCTCCCAAAGCTTAGTGCCCTCCCGAGGCCGCAGGGGCCGGCAGGTGACTGAATCTGACAGGCTGAAGAGAATTTCTAGGAGCCAGGAAATCCTATTTTTATTTCTTAAATAAATTCTGCAGTCTCCTTGCAAGTGGTTGAAGCTACTGGGCTAGTCTGTATGTATATAACTTCTGGTCAGTGATGGGCAGAGCTGAGTGTAAAGCAGAAACTATTTGTAAACACACTTTTATGTAAAATTCACGTTTTATGATTTGAAAGGAGCTCCCTGGAACTGTTCATTTAAAATCCTTTTGGTGCTAATGGAAGTGGTCCTGTTTTCTGTTCGTCAAGAAGCAGGAGGTTTTGTTTTCCAGCTTTAATATGACCAGAAACAATTTATGAAAAGAAAAAACTAATCCATGTTTGTTTTACTGCAGCGGGATTGCGTTCAGTGTGATGTGTCAGTGTCTGAGCAGCAGTGACCAACGATAATGCTCATTCACAGTCCAAAACAGATAGGAGTTTAAGGAAAGAAAAAAGCGTAAATGATCAAACAAAGGAATTATTTCAAAGAGGATTTGTAAGGCAAAAGTGTTTCTTGGATGTAAAGATACTCCCAAGTTCTCACACTGATGTTTCCTCTTTGAAAATAAGATCTAAACATTTAAAAACAGAAGGTGCTTTTTAGAGAAGATAAACGGAGGGAAAGGAAATGGAGGGAATAAACTAAACTAACTGAAGCAGTGATGAAGGACTTTGTCTCTTCCGAGAGCAGGGGAGCAGCGCTGGCCTGGTGACACAGGGAAGCCCAGAAGCAACCAGTGATCACTAAATTTAATTTCTGTGAGGAAGAAGAAGAAGAAGCACCTGCCATCTCAATCTGAATTTAAAATGTAAATACCTCACCATCCCCCTGTGAGGAGTTTCTTGCAGGTGCCTCTGCCACTCTGTAAATCACCACCAAGGACCCCCTCCCCAAATGTGGATCTGCGTTAGAGGCTCTGTGATGTTGATGTCAAACAAATATATTTGGGAAGACTCCTGCCTCACAGTTCCCCTTTTCGCCACTGCTGATGCCAACAGGCAAATTTTGAAACTAAATTGGTTGAGTAGAGATACAGGGCGAGGAAAACGTGCCCTAGCTGTGACAGTGAAGCTGCTTCCCGTGATGGTGGTGCCTGGTCGGAGCTGCGATGCCTTCGTGGTGCAGGAGAGGACGGGCCAGCGCATTGGAGCTGTGTCAGGCTGCTCGGCTGGGTGCTGTGCCCTGAACCGAGAGGGAGCTGCTCCAGCACAAGGGGTGATTCAATCTTCTCTTTGCCGTGGGGTTAAATACACTGAACTCTGTGAGAAGCCCTCACTCGCCACGTGGTGGAGTTTCTCCACTGGAGTTTAGTATGTGAAACATCCTCAGCTTGCAGTTGTCTGTTGTCTTGAGTGGGGATTCTCTTTGGGCTGGTGTACGCTCCCCTCGGTTGGTGTTTATTCGATCAGAGCCTGTTTTCTGCAGAATCCAAGGCACTTTGAAGAGTGTTTTTCAAGGTATTTTTCACCATGTACCCTGAAAATCCCTCTGTTTCACAGGGTGATGGCAGCGCCGTCTGCCTGATGATTGCTGCTTGTGCTGGGCAGGGGATAGGGAGGTGGAGGGTGAGGGCAGAGACATTGGGTTCCTGGCTTGGGGCTGGGTGACAGCAGGATGGGACGGAGCAGGATGTAGTCTGGCTGCAGCCCTCCCCTCGCCTGCGGAGAGCTGACCCCGCTGAGGGGACCGGCTGCAGCAGCCTGGGTTGTCTCTTGCTCCTGTGAAGAAATACGGAATAAATCTTAGAGTGGCACGTTTCTGACATCTGTGGAAGCAGGAATATGCTCTAGTCAGGCACATGGCATGTCCAGGATATGTTTAATGTCCTGGGGCACCCGCTCCAAATGGCAAATGGCTCTCAGCCCCATTGCTCCCCAGGCAGCTGGTTGGTGAGTGCTGCGGACAGTGCAGGCTGTAATGGCAGGAGGCAGGTGGACGGGACATTTCCTGCTGCCAACAGACGTCCTGGTTTCAAATAAGGGTATTTCAGTACGGGCAGATGTCCCTAACCCAAAGAGGTGACTCCCATTGAGTCATAGAATTGTTTAGGTTGGAAGAGAACTTCAAGATCATCGAGTCCAACTGTTAACTCTGCACTGCCATGTCCACCACTAAACCATATCCTTAAGTGCCACATCTACACATCTTTTAAATACCTCCAGGGATGGTGCCTCAACCCCTTCCCTGGGCAGCCCAT
>JAOXJM010000013.1:1165595-1177059 GCA_026413425.1 Tringa solitaria | reverse complement strand
TAGATGATCTTAAAAGGTCCCTTCCAACCTAGGTGATTCTGTGATTCTGTAATCACAGGAACACTGCACTGATCAGAAAATCAGCTCCTTCTCTCCGAGTGTTAGTTCAGGTGCTGCAGCTGAGCCATAGGTTAGTGCTTCACCTTTCCTTCCCAAAATGTGGGGCTGTGACAGTGGTGGGCAGCCAGATGGAGAGGGCCCCGAGGCTGCAAGGGGAGAGCGGGTGTGTGCCCCTTCTCCACAGTCGTCTCCCGCTGCAAAGGTGTTTATCCTAATGACAAGTGCTGTGGTCCTTTCATAACTGCTGCATTAGCAGAGGATCAAGTAGCACTTAATGGGAGCAGTCTCCCTCATGAAGTATGATTGAAAAGGTCACTGAGGTGGAAGGCAAAATATTTGCAGCAGCCTGACATAAGCCTTGGCTTATGATTGACAACAGGTGTATGTTTTATGGGCTGCCCTCCCCGTCCGGCATTTTTGCTGCCCTTCCCTCCTGCCAGGGATCGGCTCAATGTTTTGCGGCGGCGCCATGGAGCATCTGCTGGGCTCAGGGGGTGGCAGGCGGGGAATACAGCCCTGCCACAGAATTCAGGGAAAAGGGGATTTGGGGCCAAGTGTTGGCTTCTGAGTTAGTGAAAACAAGGGAGTCAGGTGAGGTGTAAACAGAGCTTTCTTGTGAAACAACTCCAAGCTGAATTGGTAAGTTGAACACGGCTGGGCTCTTCACTTGATAGTACAATGAACAGCTTTATTCCTCAAGGCTAGTGATTTTGCTGGGTTTTTCCTATCCCTTCTGCTGGCTCTACGGTGGGTTTGCTGAAATGAGGTTGCTGGGTCTCAGCCAACCTGCATTTTGAACACCTCCAGTTTGTCCAGGCCAGCTGAAATCTTACTACTGCCCCTGGCAAGGCCATCCCTGAAGTCACGGACACATATTGATTGCTTTGCATGTCTTCTCACCCTACTCTCTTGCTGCTTTTGGTGTCCCATCTGTCTTATATGGTTTCATTTGGGAGAATGCAGGGTATTCAATCCAGGCCAAGTTGCTGATGACAAGCTAATTAAAGATCTAGCAAGAGAGGAGTAGCCTAATGAGGGGGAAGTGGGAGGAAGGGCAGTTTGCCAGGACTGTGTTGTGACACTCTCGCTCAGTGGAGCTGATTGTGTGTTGTAATTGATGGTTCGAGGGAGCTATTCACCACACAGACTGCAGGGCAGAGGAACAGGGACCTCTTTTGATGGTGTGCTCTGAAAGGCTGTGATGGGATCACAACTTCCCAGGTCCAGTTCTTCCTCTAGGATGCCAAGTAAATAGCTTTAACATGGGGTTGTGCTGCCTTACACTGTTGTAGTAGGTGATCTGAAAAGTATGCTACAGCCGTGCCAGTGGAGACAAAAAGCCTTGAGCAGGAATGACATCTTCTTGGGACTATTAGTGGTCACGTTGAAGGTCATGTGCTGCCCAGCAGCCCCGGTCACGAGCCAGTTCACCTTCCTGCCGTGTACAGTGCTCAGAGAACAGCGGCCAGCGTGACAGGGCGGTGGAATCTGGCAGTGGCTGGAATGGATGCTCTGCTGGATCATTTCATTAGGAACGTGCGTGCTGGGAACTCGTGGGTAAACGTGGGCTTGGCCCAGCCCAGACTCACAGGGAGTCAATGGCCAGGTCACAGCAGGGTGCTGGCGTGAGGCCACTGCACGGCAGGACACTGTGTCTGCTTCTCCCACCTCGTCCAAATTAGTCAAAGGCAATTCTGCACCTCTGGAGCGTGAAGAAAAGCCGATTATGAGTATGAAGAGATTTCTATTTGTTTTTGCTTCCTGGCTACTGTTTCCGTGATGAGTTTCCTTTCTGGATGGTTGGCACTGAGCTTCCTTTGATTCACAACCAAATTAGTCAGTGCATCTCACCAGACACAGAGAACTGAATCAGAGCCTCTGGGTGCTCTCAGTAGCTCTGAAGGGGACTGTGACCTGGAGAATGGTCATGTCAAGTCTTGTGTGTTTTGTCCTAAAGTCTGGAGAAAGATTTTTTTCTAGTGGGTGCCTCAGGAATGCTCGTTTTTCATGTTTAAAATATCATGCGATAGCCGCGTTTCCCACCTCCTCAGGAAACAGCCTGGGGATTCACAGTCCAACAAAATGTTCTTACCCAAAAGGCAGGGTACAGGTGCTGCTGTTGTTGTAGGGGTTGTGTTTGGCACAGCCTCTGCTGGGGAGACCTGTTTGCAGAGAGAGCTCCTGCCCTTGACGCCGAGTGACGGGGATGTCAGTAGGTGCGCGCAGCCACTGCCACTGTCCTCCCTGCAGCTGTGACCTCTCCTCACACCTTCTAAAATTCCTCTCACCAGGGGGTTGTTTCCTTATTATTGATGGCTGTTTGGACGGACAGATGCGGTGACTGCTTACAGAGCCGCTAGCACTGAAAGCTTTTATGCATAACTATATCAAGAGGTGTTAAAACTGGCGGTGTGTAATTTATAGTGCGCAGCAGGGGACGCACCCACCAGAGCCAGCCTGCTGGAGCGTTAGCTCTGCTGTCAGCTCGATTGTCGGCCGGATGCCGAAGGAGGTGGAGTGGATACTCTTTGGGTCACAGCTTCCCGTGTTCTTGATCGCAAATCAGCGGAGTCATGAACCCTAAGACAACTGTTGTGATTCTTAGGCCCTGAAGCACTCAGCAGGTCCCAATAAAATGCCGTCACGCAGACACGTACACAAAATACATGTACACACCAAATGATGGAGGAATCATCACTACGACTGGCAGAGGAGAAGACAAACACGCAAAAGTGGTGTTTCTGTCTGGGTGAAATACCAGTCTGTGATTTCTACCTAAAGGATGGGGAGGTGTTGCTATAGCAGGTAAGAATTGGGACCTCCTGTTCTAAGGGCTCCACCGGCAGGGACACTGGTGGCACCTGAGGCTCATGTAGTGCTGCCTTGTTAGTTCAAGCGAGTGCACCGGCTTTCTTAAGGCTCTCTTCGTTGCCCGGCTGCTGGCCTGGGTACATGGGTGCCCTATCATGCAGTGCACAAAGTTCACTATAGTTTGGCTATAGAAAGAGAATGCCCAAGGGTAGGGACAACAAATTGCCAAAATAACTGTACAGCAAGTCACTCCCCACTGGCATTTACAGCAGCCAAGAGTTTTTGAGTTCAGTGTCTCCTGGCCATTTGTCCTCCCAGGCTTCATTCCTGACCTTAGAAAACACCTCTGAATTTGAGTGGCAGAAAGTTGTGACACAGAGTTCCCATTATAAAAGAAATAAATCTATGTTATGTCTGTCAGATACTCTGCCTCATTATTCCAGCTAGGAGGCAGCATTAGCCAGATCTGATGGTTAAAAAATTCTCCTGATATTTCTCTATATGGTCAGTTATTACCTTGTCCTCCCTTTTGGTATTTACCTTTGTAAGGTATTTAATAATTTTTTCCCCCATCTCTCTTTTGTTGGGTGGAACAAGCTAACCTTATTCACTTCTTTTTAATACAGCTCTCTCTCTCCACTCCCTTGAGCTGCCCATGATGCCATCTCCACTTGAGAAAATTGTTTCTGGGTGTGGACAAACAGCAGTGTTCCCCATACTCTAGTGGAGGCCTCAAAAGTTGAGATCAAATGCTGACAGTGATATTTTCCTACAGCAATACTTTAGCAAGTGATATTTTTCTAACAGCAATTCAGCTTGTGCTGGAATTGCACTTCGAGTTTTCCTTCCACTGCTCTCAGTAATTTCCGTTTCTGTATCCTCTCTTCTCAAGTCAGCTTTGTCCTCATCACTATCACCATCATTATTATTTAAAGCTAGAGCTTCACCATGTTCTCGTCCTCTCAACGCTACAGAGTGAACCCACTTCATCTTCTTCTTTTTGTCTAGATTTTTTCACTGTTTGTTTTAAAGAATTTGTACAATCCTACTTAGGTTGATACTTGTCAGTTCTTACTTGATCAGACTACGTCTTGATTTTGAAAACATACCAGGTTGGAAAAACCTAGTAAAATGTCCTTTCTTGAACTCATTAGAACAAAAATCCTTACAGAATCTGCAGGTGTGAAAACAATGTGAAAGGACTACACCAGGAGATTAAGGTCATAGCAGAAAAAAACCCAAGATTGTGTGTGGGTCCCTACACTTGGGTCTCTCACTTGTGAGTGTCTCCACTGGAGTCTGTCTCAGACCCAAGTCTCAGAAACTTATGGACCATATATAAGAAATTAAACCAACAGATTTCAAGGACCAGATAGATGAAAAGCTGCCTCAATGGAGGGAAGAAATAGCTGCACTACTATTTTACGCTTAAAACTGACTTCGTACCATGACAAAGACTTGAGGATTGGAGTTGGGGCCCTGAGTGCAGTAACGACCCACAATGGCCCTGGCAGGAGTGGCGTTTTCATAGCACCTCTGCAATCAGAGGAACCTGATCACTCAAGGTCTCTTCCTCACTGAAGGCAGACGAAAGCAGCTTGTCTCCTCTCTGATCATGCACAAATTCACTCCTTTAATAAGCTAGGACTTCCCAGTTGTTAACAATCACTGATACCAGGATGCAGCGTGCCAGCAATCACAGAGCCTTAATGACAGACCTCATGGCAAACAAAACCATTAGAAGAGAAATGTTGCCAGGAATCCTAAATCCCTGACTCTGGCATGCTGAGGTTTGAAGCTTCCACCCCAGCCTGCCTCATGGGGGATGGTTTCTCAAGATGCGTTTTGACTCTCAGAAGTTCTCTTTTCTGCAGTTCTTGCCCTTCTTTCTCCATGGTTATGCCTTTGCTGATGTGCACTGTTGCTCCACCTTCATCTTGACCTCTATTGTATCCATAATTGCTACCTCCCTTTTAACCCTTTAGCCATTTCCACATTTTTTTAACCAAACAAGTTCCTTCAGTTTTTCCCTCATACTTGTGTGCACAGAAACTTCATATGACTACCTCATGTTTACTGATCAAAATTAGCACAATCATTCTACTTGCAATAATTACTATTTTGACAAATTTCATTAACTTCAGTTTTATTTTGCCTCCTTCTCCATCCTTTTGCCCATTGATACCTTTATCCTTCAGTTTGTCCCTTTTTTTGGCGAGATTTTCCATATTCTGAGTCAAACCTCACGCTCCAGGAATGACTAGTTTTGAGAGTAGATTCCTTTTCAAAATTAGATCAGGTTGATTAGGGCCTCATGCAATAAAATTGTTAATATCTCCAGGAATGGAGATATGATCTCTCTGGGCTGTTATTCCAGTGTTTGGCCACTCTTACAGGAATTTTTTTCCCTACCATCTAACTGGAACTGCTCTTGTTGCACCTTGTGTCCATTGTTTCCTGTCCTATTGCTGTGCTCTGCTGATAGAGTTTGGCTCTGCCTTCCCTATAGGCCACCCTCGGTAGCAGGAGATTGAAATTCAGCCCCCGGCATTCTTTATTCTCCAGGCTGAACAAATCCAGCTCCTTCAGCCTCTGTCTCAGGGGCTCTAACCCCCTACTGAACCTCCTCTTTGTTTGCTCTCCACTGGAATTGCTCCAGTATGTCCAGGCCTTTTTCTGTAACTGGGGAGCCAAAAACTGTGTGTAGTACGTCAGATGTGGCCTCATTAAAGGAGGGGAAGAATCACCTCCCTCAACCTACTGGCTCTGCTCTTGCTGATGCAGCCCAGGTTGCTGTTGGCCTTCTTTGCTGCAAGGGCTCACTGCTGACTCCTGTTCAATTTGGTGTCCATCAAGTCCTTTTATTCAAAGCTGCCTCCTGGCAGTTGGCCCTCAGCTTGCCCTGCTCCTGGGCTTTTTCTTGGCCCACATTCAGGACTTTGTATTTGCCTTCAATGAACTTCAGAAGGTTTCTCTCAGCCCATTTTTTCAGCCTGTCCAGGTCCCCCTGAAGATGATACTCTGTACCCTGCCTGGATTTTGAGTTTAGGCTATGAGAAGATGGAAGAATGTCACCACATAGATTTGTGTCATCACACTCAACATCACTTCCCACAGCTGCTCTCAAGATCTGAGCTCAGGGTCCCAAGTCGCCATCTCGGTTTGGCTACAAAGCCTTATCCTTTACTTAACCTTTCTTTTCACTGCTTTTGGATCCCAGAGGTTCTGTCCCAAGGAAAACTACGAGACTTTCTCTGTGAGGCCTTTCCTGAGACCTCTTACAGTTTTCACACCCTCTGCAATGTTGTATTGCTCCTTCCTGTCTTACCTCCCATTTGGTAACACCATCACAACTGCCTTCCAATCGGGATTGCAGTCCCCAACCTCTGCTTCCATACCAAATACAGTGGACACTTAGTCCTGGGGGGCTGTTCTACAAGGCAAAAATCCTCATGTCTCCAAGAGGAAGGGGCTGAGGCAATGTTCTCCCATGTGAGTGGCTTTTCTGAAGTCCCCAACTTGCCATTCCTCAGATCTGTTTCAAATCATGCGGTTGAGCATCTGCAGAGACTACAATTATGTAGTTGAGTGTCTGCTGCTACAATGAGAAGCCTGGAAAAGGACCTGGGGTCCTTTAGGGAAGGACACAGATGTTATGGTGGGTGCCAAGTTGAGTGTGAACCAGTTGAATGTGCTCATCATAAAGCTAACTGCATCTTTGGCTAAGAAGCCATGATGGCCAGCAGAGCAAGGGGTGGTCACAAAGATGACGGGGCCAAACGCTTCTTGGTGGTGCCAGATTGTAATGGGCAATGGCCACAAGTTGCAGCTCAGGAGGTTCAGGTTGGGCACTAGGAAAGGACTTCTCCAGGAAGCTGGTGCAGGCCTGGGACAGGCCATGAGAGTTGGGAGAACTTCTTCCCTTGGGTGAGCATGAGGTGGTTGTTAAGAGTCAGTGGAAAAGACGTGGCTGCTTTGATCTGGTGTTCAAGATAGTCCTGCCCTTGGTGGGAGGTTGGACTCAGGACCTCCAGAGCCCCTTTCACTGCCACCTCTGTGATTCAGTGACCATCAGTGACCCAGCTGCAGCTCTCTTTCAACTGCCACGTTGGGTGGCTTTTGGGTTCACCAGGGCTTTGCTTGTACCCGAGCCTTGTATGAGTGTGGTGACCTTGCATCTCTGGAAACAAGGCTTAGGGCAATGTGATATGGCAAATAACAAATCCTTTTAAATAAATACAGCAGAGAGCTCCCCAGGCCTCAGCTGCTCTGTAGATTCTACAGTGTTCCTGCCACCTTCTGACCAGCTCAGCGTGACTCAGCCCGGGACCTGTAGATGACTTGCCTGATGCACCATATGGCTGAGTGTTAAACCACATTCCCTGGGTGAGACATTTGAGGAACTGCTGTAACTACTTGTGTTTGAAAGAGGCCTCAATTCATTGACACTTGTAAAGGTAAACTGGGACCATCCTTCTCCTTTCACCCTCTGGTTGAGCTCAGAAATCAGCTGACATAGTTAAGCTGACAGTCATTAGATTTATATGTCCTTTGCTTCTGGCATTCTGTCCTGTCTGATCTGGCAATTTGGGCCCGTTGACCTTTGTGGCATGTGGCAAGGCCAGTGTATCTTGGCTTCTGCCTCAGACGGCTGTGGCTTGTTGTTTAAGGAAGTTTATTTCTCAAGGATATGGTCATAAGTCAGCAATGCGCATGTTCTATTTTTGCAGGCATACCTAGAGAGTCAGGAAGGAGGCCAAAACCCTTCCAGAGAAGACAAACTGCAGATCTCAATGTTCTTATCAATGAGATGTAAGTTCATAAGCTACAAAGAAGATACAAATTGTCCAACAGGATAAATAGAGGACAGGGAGAAGAAAGGCACCTGGAACAGGAGATAGCCAGAGGTGATAGCTAGGTAGGAAAATACTACACCAGGAAGAAAAACCTGAAATTTTAGTGTAGGTATATGGGACCGAGAACCAAAATTATGCTTTGAAAGATGGGCATGGAGTCTTAATAAACCCAAAGCCCAGAGGTTTTGTCTTCATATTCTTGCAGAAGGCAAGCAGCAGCAATTAATGGTTTACTTGATTGCTCCCTGCTTTTTAGATCTCTTTAGAGTTTTTCTCTGTTTCTTCCTGGGCTGCTGAGGGTCCTGTTCTCTGTGCTAGATTGACCCTCCGGCATCAGCCGCCTCCCCCTCTGCTGCTGCTGCCCCTTTTGGGTGGGACCCAAGTTCCTTAGTATTGCCATGAAAGGCAATAAGGGTGGCCAGGAGGAGCATGTCACTAGAGCATTGCTTCTCCCAGCGAGGACTGGGAAATTGTCAGCGTGACCCAGCTGGCCCTAAGGAACCGGAGGGAGTCCAAAATTGTAGTGGCACTGGGGAACACAGAGCATCCGTCTCGGATGATAAACATATGATGTTTCTCCCCTTCTCTCCTCCTCTGTGGGCTGCACAGACAGCTCTGCCCCTCTATGGTCAGTGCGGGAGCAATAACCTTTGCTCTGGCTACAACCCCTTCAAAGTAGCCACACTCGCTGGGTGAAGAGAGAGGAGTAAGTGGCGAGTGTGAAATGAGATATGCCTGAAAAATCAGCTGAATGAAGCTGGAAAGCACATGAATGGCTGAGAGGATGAGCCGTTCACTGTCGTGGTCATAGACGGCTCTGAACCATCTGGGACGCTCAACCTGTCAGTCAAAGAGACTGACAAGGACATGCTGGACCTTGTAAAGGCCCAAACTGCAAGCAATTTGCTTGCCATTCAGTTTGCCTCAGAGCAACAGACCTGTTCTGTCTCAGTGCAGGGTTAATGAGAGCCTTTGCGTGGGTCTTGTTTCCTCCTGCTCAGCTCCTGGCACTGGTGTTGTCTGCCCCAGCCGCCCTTCCCAGAAGACGGTCTTCCCTCATCCATCACCCGTCCCAACACAGGATCCGTCTCCGACACCCACTCCTCCTTTCCGCCCTTCTCCTGCTCCAGCCATGACGTGTCAGTGCCCCTGACATTATCCTGCCTGTTGCAACGAAGCGTCTCCCCATCCGTCTGCCTTGAGCAGTGACCTGCTCACTATGTGCCTCCTCCCTTCAGCCAGCCCAGAGCCTGTCTGTCTGCCCGGCCGCGAGCGTGCTCGGGGCTGGAAAATAGAGACCGCGTGCGACTGTATGTCACCAACGGCCATACAGAAAATGTAGCTCCCAGAACGTGTCAGAGACCAAGTCGTAAACTGGGCTGCAAGATGCAGTATCTTCAGCCAGTTCCAATTAGAGGCTCTGCCTTTCCTGGGAAGTTACAAACTTAGCACTGCATGGTAGGGAATAACATTGCAACGAGGAGATGGGACTCAGTGTGAGACGTTAAAGGAGGGGAAGGTGGTTTTATTTTCAAACAAAATGTTTTCATTCAGACTCAAATATGCATGTAACCACAAGGACGAGGATGCTTATATCCTGGTGGTCTTCCCAGCACGTGGGCACCAGGACACGTACATCCAGGTGATCCCAATGATGTCAGTGAAGACTCCGGGTACTTAGTACCCATTAGTCAGGTCTGAACACTTCAAACTAACACTAAAAATGAAGTTTTGTGTCTTCAGGAGCCTTGGAGTCCTGGCAGTGAGTTCATCATCTACCGCTGCTAGGGCTGGGCCACGTGACAGCCTGACCATCATTCTTGGGTGCTCTTTACGAGACATCTCCAGTTCTGCCCTTGGCCCATCCCTGGGCCAGGGAAATAATTGGGAAAAGGAGGCTCCTGTGGCAGGGCTGACAGCTGGTACAGCCTCACAGCACAATGAGCAAGCAAGCCCCAGCAAGGAGCTATTTTGCCAAAGACTGCTGAGATCTTCCCACAAGAAATAGCTGCAGTTTTGATCCTAAACATAAAGATTAATGTCTGTGATGCTTTTTAGAAAGTCAGCGTTAGTGTGAAAAGGAAGGCAGTAGTTGCATCTCCAGGGATGAGCCTGGATAAAGACTGTTGTGCGAGACAGCACTGATCAATCCACTGCATATGCTCAAGTGAGGAAATGGCATAAGAATGAAATTAAATTCCTTGTGAAAAGTCTTGCAATTTTTTTTTGAGGGATAAGACAGTGGAATCGCATAGATTTATTCCACATACTGGGAGACCATGGAAGAGAGCAACATCTCAGCCTGGAAATCTCAGAACAACAGAAAGTCCCACCAAAAATGGACTTTCCTCTTTAGTTCCAAAGTAGAACAGTACAGTTTTTCCTGCCCTGTGCTGGGGAGCAAGAGGAGAGGGAGCTGAACCTCTCTGTACTTGACCATGCCTATACACTGCTTGGTGCCTCTTCTGCTTGCTTCCTGCCCCTTCCCATGGCTCTGCTCTTACCGTTGCCCTCCATCATGTGGGGCAGATGAGTGCTGCTGGGGGCAGCACAGAGGGGACAGAGAGGTCTCCTGGGCCTGGGAACCACAGGAGAGCAGCCCCACCTGTAGAAGCAGGAGGATTTAGGGAATGAGGGGTGAGAGGGGGGGTAAATGATGCTGAGAGCCCTTCTTGGATGCAAGGCTTGGGTGAGCTGGTGTGTCACAGAAATGAAGTTCTCCTGAAATCCAGGGACAGGGCGGTGAGGGCATTAATAGGCCTTAATTGCCCTGAGCAACCTCACATGGGACCCCTTCCCACACCCTTGGCCCAAGGCCCAGGAGGATTACTTCAGCTCAGGCCTAAGCCTCATCCCCTTCCTGCACTTTGCTGTAGTTGTACCTTTTTTCAGGCTAGTTCCTGAATTGTCATCTGGATTTCTAGGTTGACCTTGGACATGGCTTGTTACCTTGTCTATGGTGGTCGTGGGACAGTTGACGGACCCTATTGCCATCGCCTCTCTGCTCACCCCTATCGGGTGCTGGGTGAGTGCACCTGGTCAGAAAGGTCCCTCCCTGCCTCTGCCCCTTCCATCAGGGAACAGCCCAGCTCTTCCTGCTCCCCAACATCCAGCTGCTACAGGCATTTCCCTGCTCGGGTTCCTGGCCTGTCTGTGTCACTGGCAGTGAGCAGCAAAGGCCCGTATCTGTCACACATTGGGCCACTATCACATGGGAGAATGAGTGAGGGAACTGGCTGTCATGGGGTGTTTGGGGGGAAAAAAGCTCAGCTGCCTTCATGGTGTGTTAAAAGCCCTCACAAGACCATCAAGAGCCCTGCAACTGTCTGCCAAGGCAGAGTGACAGGTTGATGATATCAGACCTGCTTTAGGCTGGACCCAAGAAGGCGATTGTAGGCTGGGTGCTTACCGTCACACTTAGTGTCATCTGGCCTGTTTTGTGCTCCAGGGCAGGAGGTCAGGTTACCCAGAGAGCCACCAGAGCTTCCTTTCTCAGTGGTACTGGGTCAGGTGAGCTCCACTGAATCCCCTTTGGCTCATACTAATTCCACATGCAGGAGGCTGGAAGAGGTGAATCAGAAGCCCAGTTTGGTTATTCCTGCTGCTTAGGCTTTGGCTTGTCTTTTTTTAATGTTACTGAATGTTGGAACGTTCTCATGTTCTCCAGCTGCTGGTCTGAAGATCATAGAATCATAGAATGGTTAGAGTTGGAAGGGACCTTAGAGATCATTGAGTTC
>JAOXJM010000013.1:1140472-1165495 GCA_026413425.1 Tringa solitaria | reverse complement strand
CCCAGCCTTCCTGTAGCCCCCCTCAGGTACTGGAAGGCCACTATTAGGTCTCCCCGGAGCCTCCTGTTATCCAGGCTGAACAACCCCAGCTTCCTCAGCCTGTCCTCATAGCAGAGGGGGTCCAACACCCTGAGCATTTTTGTGGCCCTTCTCTGGACCCATTCCAGCAGGTCCATGTCCCTCCTCTGTTGAGGACTCCAGAGCTGGACAGAGCACTCCGGGTGGGGTCTCAAAAATGCAGAGCAGAGGGGCAGAATCACCTCCCACGACCTGCTGGCCACACTTCTCTTGATGCAGGCCAGGATGGGGTTGACTTTCTGGGCTGCCAGTGCACATTGCCAGCTTATGTTGAGCTTCTCATCCACCAACACCTCCGAGTCCTTCTCCTCAGGGCTGCTCTCTAGACATTCTCTGCAATAAAGATGCAATTCTTCATCCAGTGGATGTGGGTAGCTGAGGGGTGGGAGAAAGGGATGTGGCATAGTCAGAAAAGAAGCTCTGGTTGGAATGGCCCTTAGTTTGTCTTGTATCTGAGCCCCCTGGAAAGCTCTGAGTGCTTTTGGATGCTTCAGTAACTTCTCTGCCTCGGGGGGTGCTCACTTGGCAGAAGGCTGTAGGGCATCTAAGAGGGGAGTTTGACTTTACTCCCTGAGAGTGGGTGATGGAGGGGTCCCCAGCACTTTACCTGGTAGAGTTTCTGTCTTTGACCCATACCCTCCCCTTCATGCCCAGATGCGTATGCTTTACTCCCACCTGTTGGGCTGGTCATTCAGTGAATGGGCTGGTTCTCCACTGAATGGAGCTGCCTCCCTGCAGGCAGGACTCCCAGTGATGCTGAGAAGCGTGGCCTTTGAAGACAGCTCTGAATTGTACAGGCTCAGGTGCCGAAGGGACTGTGGTGTCTCATTCTGGCTGGATGTTTGAGAGATGGCAAATGCGATCAAAGTAGATCTTTGGCCCCTCGGAGAGATGCTCTGCTGCCAGGCTCCATCCTGCTTTGGTGAGGTGTTGTGCTTTGGGTCTGAAGCAGCGTTGCAGTGCCTTCCTATAGGATGCTCTTGTCAAGACTACATGCTGGAAGTCTGGAAACTGGCTGAGATATGATAATTTATACAACTGTCTCTGATGTCTACTTCCTTGAGGCTGCTCCATCCTTCTTGAACATAAAGCCTGAGAAGAGCACAAAGAGGACTTTATTCATAGTCATAGAATGCTTTGGGTTGGAAGGGACCTTAAAGATCATCTAGTTCCAACCTCCTGCCATTCGAAATCTGTCACTAGTAGTTCCTTTCTGTGTTTTATCCTCATCTGATGTAGAAGTGAGAAGGTTTTTCTGCCCTCAGTACAACTCCTAACACACAGCTTAATGACTGGGTCGCACACATGAAAAGGGAGAGGGCCAGGGCTGGCTGGGCTGAGAGTGTTTTAGGATAATACTCTGTGGGAGAGTAACAGAATCTGTCCATGTCGTAAATAAATCTGAATGGCTTATTTTGGCAAAGAATTTTCATTCCTGACAAATGTGATTTGGAGACAACCAATAACCACTTGCTAATTTGAGATGAAATTAGAATTGGAATCTGACATCCTCAAGGCAGCTCAGACGTAGTGTTTGGTGGGTTTCCAGTAGAGTCCTCTCACATGTCTGATAGGAAATAATCTTTATGAGGCTGTCAAAGGGACGGGAATACCCCAGCTTACAAATCACTGAAGTGGGTTATTGGAAGGGGATGTGTCAGGGGATTGCTAAGTAAAGCATATTACATAAGGCTGCCCTTTGGGTTTCTGAGGTCTCGTAACTGGGACACATTTTCAAGTCTATGAGACTGATTTTACCATCTCCTGAGTTGTTAGCACTTCTCTGCTTTTTGAGGCAGAAGATAGTTTAGCTCTTCTACAACAGTATATGGGACCTTCTGTGTTCTGCTGACTGTAAATGTGCGTAAAGGTGTGTAAATGTGATTCTTTGGGATGTGTCACCTGAACTTTATTGCTTAAATTGGTTACAGTATAACCTCAGCAGAGTGTGTGACAGCTCCAGCTCTCCCATCAGCAGGAAGGATACTCAGCTCTTGGGGGGCAAGGTAGGGAATCCTCAGTAGATTTCAGTTGGCCTCTGTGACACCAAGGAACTGAGAATCCAAACTCAATAACTGGTTAATCTAAAGTAAAAGAGTTAGGGAACGATAGCCCCATTTCTATTATCTGATTTCTTGGATAGTACAAAAAGTCCTCCTGCTCTTCCATCTTCATACCTCTTGCTGTGCCTTCTTACAACTAAGTGCTTACCAAGGCTTGGTGCATAGAAGATGTAGTTTCAGGCAGGGGGGGAATAGGCCCATTGGTGTTTGGAGGATTATTTTCAATTGGTGAGAAGCAAAACCTTTGAAAATGATGTTTGTTTTAGATTTTTGCCTCCCCTGTTGGGTGGTGCTGGACTGGGTGGTGTGAATCCAGGCCAGGTGTCATCCTTTAGCTGTGGAGTTTGCCCACCATTCAGCGCTTGAGGTGCTTCATGTACAGCCTGTCCCACAGGCATATACTCTTCTGTGAAGAAGAAGAGCTGCTGAACTTTATCCATCTGCTTTTTAGAGGCATCGTTGTGCTCATCTCTGCCCTCCCTCACAGTATTGTAAGGGGTTGCCTTTGAAATTGCTGAATATGACTGACATGGTCACCCAAGGTGTGACACTCCCTGTGGTGAGCAACATGGGCAATGAAATACCAGAAATGTCTGCAACTTGCAGATCTGGGAAGGAGTGGGAACCAGGAGAGCTTTGGGTGGTCCATGGGTGCCCACTGCCTTCTGTAAGCTGAGGAAAATGTCTGTGAAGCCTTCTTCACACTGCTTTGGGCTCTTTTATTCTGGGACTGTGTCTTGTTTCTCTCAAGATTTATTTAGGTCAGCTCCAGGTGACTCTGGATAAATGTCTCGTAGCACAGGAAGCCTCTATGGATGAGCAGAACCTTGTCTGCCTATGCATCTGATCTCCATTTCCAGTCTGACCTCATGTTTCCTAGTCCTCCGGTAGTCCTGCCGAGGTACCTTTTATTCCCCTTTACGCCCCCTTTTATTCCAAGGGGTGTAGGGAAGGGGACAGAGGCTGCTCTCTGCTGTGTGACTGCAGTGCAGGCTCATGCTTTCCAACTACATCCCGAAAAATTCACATTAGCACTGTGAGCTGGGGCTGGGAAGTACTCTGTCCAGCTTTTATATTCATAATACTAGCTCTTCAAAGAGATATTTAAAAAGGAGAGTATTTGGAAAAGTCTCATCTCTAAATTAGTTATTCTTGAGATTGGTTTCAAGCCAATTAAGCTGCAGTTTCCTTTGAAACATCCAGAGCCATTCAGCTGTATGGAAGTTTTTTAATGAGTTGCTGTGTAGAGGAAACACAATCTGCAGAAAAATCACCACTCCAACTGGCTTGTGAAATGTTGAAGAATTATGTTAATCTCAAATTTGTCCGGCACCATTACTGGTATGGACTGAAATAATAACGAATAGGAGGCAGGTGCATTGGGTGCCCATTAAAAAAAAAAAAAAAGATCTGGATGTCTGGCAGGATAACAGCCCTGTGACAGGCTTCACCTCCCGGAGGGAGAGGGCGTGAGAGAGATTAAGTGTGAGAGAAGGGGAGGCAGAAGGCGAGGGAGCAGCTGAGAAGGATCCCAGGGCTGATCCTGCAGCCGAGCGCTGGCTGCAGAGAGGAGAGGGCTGAGCTGCAGCTCTGACACAGCCGGGTGACAGAGGACCTCTGGGGTGACACACAGGTGAGTGCTGTGAACCTTTCAGACAAGTAGCTGTGTTTGCTGGGAGCTAAAGTGTGTTTGAGCTCCTTGTGGTCACCTTCACAAGGCAGAAAAGGTGACCGATGGGGAGTGACGGACCCTGCTTGTTTCATGCCTGCACGAAGGGCAATATTTCTGTGAAACTGCCGGATTCCTGGAGCAAGTAGGGGTGAAAGGGGGGAGATGCCCTCCCTTTCCACCGGGATTATTTCTATTTTGGTTATTTCTCCATTGGATGCTGGCATAATTTTCTGTCTCTGAATGACACCTATTTTATTCCAATATTTCAATGCTGGATAAAGTGAGGGTTTGACAGAGGACAACCTTCAGCAGGAATGGGACAGCATTTCCAGAAACGAGAGTCCTCCGGCACCTTCATAGGTGCCAGACCTTAACTTGTGCAGCACAGGTTGGGCAGGGCAGTGCTAGAACAGTGTTGAAAATAATGCTCGGGTGTCCCCCAAATAAGGGGGGAAGGTGGCACATACTGTGGCCTCTTGGGCTTTCAGAGAGATTTTCTTAGCATTTGTTTCAGTGTCAAACTTCCTGGCACATTAGGGCATGAAATATTAAAATAGCTCGTCATGCGAGAACTGGGCTTTTTTCATCTGTTGCCACTGGCAGGTTGGGGAAACAAATAAATAAATCAGAACTGGGGTATTTGTTATGTGCTCTAGTTTGAAGGGGGGGAATGAAAAAAAGCCTTATAACTCGAATCCCTTGTGGCATCTGAATAGCACAATATTTATTTTTTACTGCTTGGAGTGAGTTTTATTAACCCTCAGCATGCCCGAGGGCTGGTGAATGCAAAACGGTTTGAATATACATAGTTAATTTTAGCTGGAAAAGAAGACGTTCAGCAAAGTCCAATGGCCATATAGGGTCAAATGAAAGCGGTGCAGAGAAGCCTGAGTCTCTACATTCATTAAAGCACGCAATGAGTTAAAATATTGTTTTCTTCAGTGTCTCAAGGAGGCGTGAAACATCCTGATGGGGTGATATGTCTGGTAATATGTTAGTACTTAATTGCATCTTTGGGGAGTCTATATTAAACATCTATTGCCCTCTATTTTTTTTTTTGTCCAAATGGAAGGGGACAAGTTGAACCCCACCGCTGGGTAGCCCGGGCGCTGGAGCATGCGGGAAAGTGAGTCATGTGTGAGGTCTCACAAGGTGGGAATGTCAGGTTTATGCCCAGCCAGGTTCCATCTAAATCATGGATTGTGCTGGCAAAACCCCTCCGCTCAGTCACGGATGGAAACGGATTTAATCTGTCCTGAACAGGGGAACAGGAGGAATCCCGTACACCCTGGGAAGGAGGCAGCTAATCTGCAGTGTGAAAGCAGAGTGCTGCTTCTTCTTGAATTCGTTACCCTGATTCTAAGCTTCTCTGTATGTTGAGCTGCATCTCAGCGTGTGAAAGTCCAGCCAACTGTAGTGGGTCTAATCACGGCTCCATGTGAACAGCGATGACAGACCTCAGCTTGCTGGTGTCAAAGGGGCAGACTGGCATCTTGGGTGTGGGAGGTAAAATAACCAAGGCTTCGAGCCTTAAAATAGTCCCTTAAATTTCTTCTGGAGGGTACAATGTGGATGATGTGGTGTTGAGGGACTGGGCTGAGCCTGGGCATCTTCCACAGGAATCAGAGGGAGCTGCAAGTACTCAATACATTTATTAAATGCAGCACATTTATTTAAAATCAAATATTTTTAGTGCAGAAAACTCATTTGGGGCACCGGCATGCATAGTGTGACTATTCCTCATCCTGGAGCAGGGCATTCTCCTGGTAAAACCAAAATGCCATCCTGTGACCCACCTGGTCCATGGCCTGATCTGACCAAAAGGATGTCCCCTTACAACCTGGTCTAGTTGGGGGTGTCCCTGTGACTGCAGGGGGGTCGGACTAGATGGCCTTTGGAGGTCCCTTCCGGCCCAGATGATTCTATGATTCTATGATTCTATGACCAGCAAGACCAGTACTGTCAGAGTCACCTGATTCAATACAGCACATTGGGTGGTTGTAGAGCTGCAGGTAACTGGTTGTCTTCACTGAATTTGGACCTTTATTCCCCTTTCCATGCCCTTGCCTATCCTTAAATGAATGCAGCTTTTTTGTGTGTGGTGTTTATGGGGTTCCCATTGCTGCTATGTCAAAGTAGACTTTGAACCTGGCCATTGAACTGAATATTTCTGCCCCAAAACCTCCCTGACTTCACCTTGACCTTCACTGCAGAGACTGAGTGGACAGACACCTGTCTGCAGGGGAATGGCGGGGCTTGGCCAAGAGACTCATGTATGAGAGTGGCTTTTGACCTTGGTCCTCTGACCATGAGCTGAAAAATCCAGGCAGGTTTTTGGACCTACCAGGTCTTGGTTTCTTCACTTCTTGCTCTAAGCTATGCAGTGGGCACCAACAGTCTATAGAAAGAGTTGTGCCAGTGGTCACCGGTTGGAAGGGGTAGACTTCGTCTTGATATATGGAAGAAGAAGGGAATTACAGGGAAGACTGGAAGAGTCTCCTTTCCAGATAAAATGTACTTTTAAATTCAGTCCTGAAATAACTGTCCTGCAGCTGTTGCCTCTTGACGCTTCTTCACTGCCCTTCATTAGGGGAATGAACTTGCTTCCAGCGAAAAACATTCTCCCTTCAGTGACCACTGCTGAATGTGCCAGGCTTCGTTATGACATTTTGCAGGTTTTCAGTGGTATGCAATGGCTTATGCACTGGCATGCAGGGGTTAATGGGATTTTTGGGTGGGCGGGTGGAAAACAAGCTGTGAAATGGAGGAAGGTCAGTCTCTTGCAGGAGTTTGCTCTGTCACAGATGGTTTTAAGTTATCAGTCCATCTGTAGGAGAGTTCTCCATTCCTCTCCCTTCAAGAAAACTGTAAAACCAGGGCTGGAAATAAGGCAAAGCCCTGTCAGGTCCGGGTTCAGTGGACCAGGCAGAATTGTGGCTCTCCTTGTACTTGCTAGATATCTAATTAGGAGTTACCTAATTAGGAGTTACTCAATTGTTCAAGCAGACCCCAACAACTAGATGCGATTTGAGACTAAATATCATCGCAGCGCACATCTCAGTGGGGACAAATCACTGGAAAGAGGGTACACGGGCAAGGCAACCGCAGAAAACCATGTGGCTCTGGATGGCTCAGGTCCTTTGGTTGGGCTGACGCTGTGAAGTGGAAGGTTCTGCTGTGGTTGGTGGGAGCTGGATCCAGGTTTCAGTAGAAGCTGATAAATGCTTCCTCTGGGAGCGTTCTCATGGCTTCATGGGGGGTTACTGTCTTGGGAGACTTGTGTAGCAACTGGGTTTATTAAAGGTATTTAATGTTAAGGCTACAGCATCCGATCAACAAAGTGACACAAGTGCTGCCCTGGACCAGGCAGACAATGTCTATGGAAGGATCCTTGGGATGGTCATTGGCCAGAACATTGGCCCACAGGAAGGGGCTGTGGGAAACCCACGGACACTGCTAGAAAAGTGTCTGCTACTGAGTGAGAGGATGTTCCAGCAGCAAATGGAGAATCCTTGTTGTCTTATTTTCTTGACTTGCTGACTTCCAAATTGTTTACATTTGACTTTGGAATCATTTCTACTTTTCTGTCACTGCAAATGTAATGAAGGGTGTAGATCTGAATGATCTTACCCTTGACAGCAGTTTGAACAATCACATTTTCCTCTAGTGACATTGTTTTCTTCTGAACTGGGAAGGTATAAGTACTGTCACAAGCAATAACTGTCAAACAAAATGAAGGAATAAAGAAGATTACTCCAGAATCTCATTTTCACATTCATCTTTTAAATTGTTGATTAAAATGGTGATCCCAGCGCTGCAAAAGAGAATGTTTTGATATCTGGATGAGAGCAGCTGAGGGATCACCGGTGTCTTTTCCACTGAAAGGTTGTCTTTCCAAAATTAGTGGAAATGGTGCTTCCATCTTCATCCTGTCTAACATGAGTCTTAGCTATAGGACCAAGATTTTGCTGTATGTTCCCTTCCCCGTTAACCATATATTTTAGAACTCTAATCTGATGGGATACCAGAGGAAAGCCTTGTTCTGATTCTGGTAGCCCAGACATCATGTGAACCATGGTCACCATGATAAAAACACTTCCGTTCCCAACTTCTGGAGCCAGCCCTTAATCTCAGACTTGAACACAAGGAATCACATGCACACAATGTGAAGGGAAACAAGACCGTATGGTCTTAGCCTGGAGTGGAGGGAAGTAGACTCCCAGATGGAGCAGGCTGGGATGCTGGTGCTGCTGCGAGGACAGAGCATTCGCTCCCAGACTGCCAGTCTGTGAGCATCTGCCATCTCTGTGAGCATCAGGAGTGAGATAGAGGTGCCTTTGCTTCCACGTGAGCTCAGGCCATTTGAGCATTCTGAGCAGAGGAAGGAAGGTTTACAGACTGGAAGAAAAAGATTTTGGGGGACAATATGCTGCACTTGCACCCCTGGGGTAAATCTGTCCTTGAAAATAAGCAGCTCATGGGAATAGGGATCAGCCTGTGGCTGTGTTGGAAGGAAAGATGGCAGATTGAGGTGTCTGCAGATTGAGGTGTCTGTTTTGGCTGTAGCAGTGAAGCTGTTCTAGGAGGAACTGGATTTCTTTCAGACCTCTCAGAATAGTGCAGACTGAAAGACTCCACCAATGAAGGCCAAGCCTAGGCATGGTTGACCCATACACAAGTGCAATAATCCACTGGTTTTACTTCTCTTCTAAGGGATGATGAGATCTCCTGAGGACTCATGGCCTCTGAGAACCAGTCTAGTGGTGTGCCCTGCAGAACTTGGATGTACAGCTTGTCCTTTCCTTGGAAAAGCCATTGAACTGCACAAATGTTTGTCCTTTGAGACATAAAGTCTTGACCCAGCCTGCACTTGTGAATTCAGTGTTGCCTTGACTGATGGTCGCATCTGACCAAGCTGGCCTATTGCCTTGGCTGAGGCTTGCCAAAGGCACCGGGTTCAATGGCACCTCCCCTGGTGCCGTGGGAAGCCGGGATGTATAATGAGCCCCCTACAACCGCACACAACGCAGTGTGGAGACATCCTGGCTGGGCAGCTCCTGAGCACAGACCCAGCTTCTAGGAGAGTGGAGAGGTGTGAGCGGGACAAGAATTTGTCATTTCTTTTACCACTTTGTCACATTTACAACAGACTAATAAGGGGGGTGGTTTCTTTCATACAGATCGCGAATATCAAGACCCAGCGACCCGGTGAACGGCGATGAGGAGCTGTGTGGTCTGAGTCAACGGACAAAGCCACCGTGATCCCGGGAGACACAGAATTGACTTCAAGCAGGATCATCTCAGAAGCCTAACCTGTAAGGTAGCAAGATTGGTCGTGTCACCACGGGGATTTGCATGGGGGTGATACAGAGCTGGGATATGAAGTGTCGCTTTCACTGGCGTGGTAGATATCACTCTGTGTTGCAGTAGGTCTGAACATTGCTGGAAATGTTCTGGACGGAGCGGTCCCCTACAGCGTACACTGATTTCCGTGGTAAGGTGGGAGACGGTTGAAGATCTGCTGTAGCTGTCCCATGGAACTAACGTGGGACTTGTGGCAAGCCACGCTCTGGTTTCTAATGGTTTTTGTCTTGGACGCATTGTTTCTTAGGACAATAAGTAGGGATTTGTTATTTTTTCTTCTGGATATTTAGTAACACTCGGTTGTATGTGCTCTGCAATATTTCTATGAATTTATTGACTGTGTGAAAATGCGTGTCTGTGTTACGAAAGAATTCCTGGGTATGTTGTGGATGGTGAAAGGAATAGACCGTCCTGTTCCCGTGTTCTCATCCCAGACCTGCCTCACCAAACTGGTGTGAATTCACTGTCCTGTTCACTGCTGTCAGGGCTTCCTTGCTTTCCTTCACTTAGAAAATATAGATGGTGTGTGTCTCCTTTTGGCATTTTATGTCAATGCCACTTTCATGAGTAAATAGCTATGGAGTATCTGGTGTATGTGTACGTAAATTGTGGACAGCATGAGCCATCGCTTATGTTATATTCCTAATCCCTCAGGCAGAAGAGAAGATCAAGTCAAGTATTGATTTACCACAGGGATAAGTCACACAAAATCTGATCCTTGGGCATCCCTCCCCACTCTCCACAAGCCCTCCATTCATCACTGGGGAGCTGGTGACGTTCCCCCTCTCTGACCTGCTCACAAGTTTTCATGAAGCTGCACTTCTACAGTTGGTGGCCTTCAGCTCTGGGGTTCTAAGCAAAGTCTTTGAGGTTTTTCCTTTAAAAATCTTCTGAAATGGGAAGACTTAAGCTCAAAATATTACTTAAAGTTAACAAATAAACAAAGAAAGCCTACCCAAAGCTAAAAGAGAAATTTTAGTTGAGAGATCCTTCTGCTCAGTGAGTATCTGGGTCCTCTGGTGTAAAGCACAGCTAGAATTTGAGACTGAGCACAGAACAATTTAGTATTTTACTTGGAACACTCACTGTGTAGGGGCTGTCCTGACTTTTATGAATTACAAAGAGAAACAGAATGCTGCATCTGCTACTGCTGAGTTTATTATAATGATGATTCAAATCTTCTACTGTGGTCTGTGCTAATGGCTTTATACCCCACATTTACTGTGCTGATGTCTATGGAACACCGTGAGCCTCCGGACCCATCGCTGCTTTTCGGACCCCTCCCTGCCTGGCACTTCTCTACGAGTTTGGCTAATTTTGCTCACCAGTCTCTGCCAGCAATTATGTCACTTCTTGTCTGTGTGTTTCACTGTCTGAACCTCATAAATAACTGCATGCGACAGCACTAGTACCTTCAAATCCTGTGACTCCCAAATGTTTTGCTTATTCAGTTCTCTGATTTATGGCCTCTAGTGTCCAGTCTGACTGTGAAAGGGAACGGGCTCTCGCTCCATCTCATCTAGAGAGATTGATGGATGGACAAGGTGAAGGGCAGAGCTCTGGTCCTGTCAGGCTACCTGCTTTATTCTGGTGGATTAACAATATTGTCAGCAGTCATGGGCTCGCTCCTGTTCTGCAATCAAAGCCCTGGAAGCTTTGCCACTGTCCCCAAAGGGGGTGTCTCTGCAGTTAAAAAGCTGACAAACTTCTGTAATGAGAAATCAAGCCAGGTCTTGACTAAGCAAGGCAAATGCACGACAATGATGTGTTTGTCAGAGGAGGGAGAGTGTTGAGATAATTCCAGCATTAGCCCTAGAGTGCTGGGGGTGCTGGTCAACAGCACTTCATCTAAGGGGGCAGGTTGCCTTGTGGAAGTATTTGCCTGTTAAATAGGAGCCTCAGTGATCATCCTGGTGTGGACACCTTTGTTTCAAGCAGCTGTGAGTAGAGATATGAGTTACACTCTGACAATTTTTGGAAGGCTTTTGCTGTCTTTCTTTTCTTTTAAAAAAAATCTGATTTCTTTTTCTGGGGTTGAACTAAAGTCAAAGCAGAAACATGGTTATTCATGTAGCAAGGGAGTAGAAACGTTAAAAGTAAACAGGGCAGGGTCTGAATGACTCTGTGCCAGCTGATATATTATTTTCTGGTCCTTATTTAACACAGAAGACACTAGAAAATATGATGTGGTTGGATTAATTACGCTGAAGGAATGCTCTCTTACATATCCTGGCACTGTTATTTTAACTGTGCAATCAATGTGTGGCATTAACATGCTTCTGTCTCACTCACCAGAAGGCAAGAATTCACAGGAGTTTAAGGACTCACAGCAGCTTATCTTTAATCCGAATGAATTTCTGAAATATTTAAGGCCAGCAGTTTACGCCTAGTGCATATAGTGCATGTTGTACATTGGGAGAATGCATACATGGTGCCTATTACTACCAATAAAAATATTGTCAGTATTTGTTTGGGGTTTTTTTTAAACAAGATGTGAACGTTGCCATCTCTCAGTAGGTTATAATTACGTTAACATTTATCCACAGTCACACCAGACTGAGAACAACTGTCTGACATGATGCATTTGGTAACATAAGAAAATAATAAGTTTCTTGATGGCTTTGGACCTGAGAATTTGGATCATGTTGATGTTTCAGTGTAGATGCTTGTCAGTATTGCCTGGACTGGAGGGAAGAAGTCGGGAGCAGCAAAGAACAAATGTGAGCGTAACGTAAAAAGAGCTTCAGGGAATACTGTTGGAAGCTAGTGTCAAGTAATTATGTTTGTTGAAAGTTGTAAGCATTAGACATTTCAGCTCCAGGAGTGGTGACAAGTTTAGGAAGATACAAGATTGCAAAAGGCAATAGGGGATTATAATGTTTGCTATTAATACAGTTCAGTACTTTGGAGGACAAATTAAGTCCATCAGAAGAGGGTGATGGAGAGGCTCTGAAAATCTCTGCTATTTGCTGTGCAATGCCCTGCCCGGTACAGAGCAGGGTGCCCTGGAATCGTCTTATTTTCATTTAATTTGTGTGTGTTTTCCTTCCCACAAGCTGTTCATTCCCTTCATTTGCAATTTTTAAAATATCTACCAATGGATTACAGAAGTAACGATGTGATAACGCCAAAATATCAAGAAGTAACTATGTGATATGCTGAAATATCAACACACAAAAGCTGGGATCCTGAAATGTAAAACTCTTGTTTTGGTGGACAGCAACAGAGGCCCCCCCCAGCGACCAGGCTGGGGGGGTGACAGAAGGAGAGGACTTGGCTGTCATTCCTACAGTCCTTTCCCATTCCCGTTATTTCACGTGCATTTCCACTAAAGGCAGCGAGGCTTCCAGAATGATTTTCCAAGTAATCAGTCATGATCCAGTAGTTATTTATGAGATTTGTAGAGTGTGCAGAGCCCTAAAATAAGATTTGTGTTAAGGACAACAGCAGAGCCAGTGATTTGTTGTGGAAAGATGTCTCTGTTCCTATTTGCAACCACTGAAGAATGGAAAAACAAAGTTTATCCTTTTGGTTCAGAATTTGATCCAAGAGTAGTGTGAGTTACACTTTCTTTGGCCTATCCATGAGCCATAGAGCAGGGATGAGTTTTGTTAGCTTGGGTGTCTTCTAATCTTAGCTGAAACCAAGTATCATGCAGATAATGCAACTCCAAGGTAAACGTATTAACTGGGAAATGTTGGGATCCTACCGAGTTTCCCTCAGGTGTGGGGTGGCAATGGTGGGCGGGATGAAAGTCTGATGGAGGGAGCAGAATTCAGATCACAGATGTGCTGACCATGTCCATCTGCCTTTTAAAAGTGTTAAAAGCTGCATGTTCTCGTGTGACTCCGTGTTGACTGAAGGAGTGCAGAGGGTAAATAGAGACATGGCATTAATCCCACAGGGGAATCTAATCTAATTGCTCTTTCAGAGCTGCAGTAACTCTATAGTTTCTGAGCATCTCTCATATGACAAGGAATCTGCCTTCAGAGTTTGCTTGCAAGATAGTGATGTGTTACGTTACACGTTGTCCATTTTATAAATATGGAGAAAGAGACACCTTTGGCAGAAGGTCACGAATGATCTGTAACAATAACTAGTTAATGCCAACTTCACACTTCACCATTTCCTTCTAAAGTAATTAGTAGTATATAGTCTGTTCTCAGGCCTGTTGCTAATTTAAACAAGCTAATTTAGATCAGGATGTGCTTCTGCTTCATGCCACATCCATCTCTGTGGCTTTCTTCTCAGCAACTGCTCTTGCCATCCATCAGAACTCACCACGTGAGTGCCATGTGGTGTAATATTTGCCTGAAACACGAGAGGAGGTCTTTGGAGGGAAGCCAGATGACATGGAAATGGAAGAGGTGACAGAGGGATGCTGTTAGATGTGTGCATTTTCCAGTTAGCCCTGCTGGCCATTTTCATACCTGCTTTGTGGTGGGTCAAAACTGTGTCACAATGTGTTTTGGAAAGACACATCATGTGTGGACCGGCAGCCCTTTCTCCTCTTGGCTGCTGGGGTGTGGCGAGAGAGGAAGGGCAAACACATTGCAAAAGTAAGCAGCATCAAGGTCTGTCATTTCCCTTGTGAGCTGTAAATAATGAAATGATTTGCATTTTTCTACAGGACAACCCCGTAGCCTGAGCTGACCCCAGGGAGCTGAGCAAAGCACCATGACAAGTCGGGCAGGTGAGAGAACAGACGCAGCTGTAAAAAACTGTCTGGGGAACCCCCGAGAATGACCCCAACTTGCTTTTCTTGTTGTTTGGTGATTTGGTATCTGTCTCCCAACACCACGAGGTGAGACACCAGTAACTGGCCCGTCAGGTTCTGCTGACCGTTGCCAATACCGTCTTTCTCATGCCAGATTCTGAAGTTTTATTTGGAACAATAACTGATGTAAAGCATTCTCCATCCAAATCAGTGCTAGACCTGTAAGACAATGTGGCCCTGGATTGTGATCTTGATTGCAGATTTTCCCACTTCAGCCCTACCTTTGCATGAAATCAGCACAAAAGCACTGACCTTCATGCTCCGGCCTTTGGAGACACTTGGAGCCTGTTGTACTAGAACAGATGGGTCCTTTGTAGCGCAGGAGGAGCTGAGCAGAGACAGTTCCTGTTCTGCAGGGAGGCAGTGCAGATTGAGAGACTGTTTCTAAAGGACAAACGTTTTATCTTAATCAAATGTATTTTCCTTGCCTTTCTAGTAAAATCCTTCAAGAAATCTTCTGTCCCAGGAGTTCTTATCACCCAGTTTGTGGATAATATTCCAAATGGATGCAGTACACCTGACTTTGAGCGGAAACCTGTTTCTCTGACATTGCAGGAAGGTGAGATTCTTGAAAAACAGTCCAAAGTCATAGACATGGAGGCTTGGCTCCACATCTAACCTACACGAAACAATTATCATCATTAAATCAAGCAAGTTTCTAAAGAGATTTGACTAGACCATAAAAAAGTGTTGTGTGGCCAAAATCGTTGTTGTACTGATGAAAATTCCATACTGATGGAGGTTTCCTGAGTTTTCACTGGTGTATGCAAGATCAAAAACTGGCTCCTAATGTATACAACAAATGCTGTGAATTCTGCAGAAAGCTCCCACTGTCAGAGTAAGTGTTTTGCAGCAAAAGATTAAGCACATTGAAAAAGGTGTTTTTTTCCTATTGAACTAATTTATATTATGAGTGTTCAGCACATAAAATCAACTGCTTTTTAAAGTAAGATATACTGACTGCTGGTATTATTTAGACTGTACTCCTCCTTCGAGAAGCAATATGGATCTTGCATAGGGTACAGAGAAGGCAGTTAATGAGCCAAGACTGAAAAGTGATTGGAAGCCTTCCAGCAACCTCTGCCCTTGCAGAGAGACACTTACTTTTGTGGAGTGGGAAAGCCTGGGCACATTGTGTAGCTCCTCTTCCCTCACAAGGCTGAGCCATTCGTAGCACCCTGGATGTCAGTGTTGTCACACCCATCAGTTTATTTTCACCGGCCGTTGAGATTTTATGAAGGAGCACAGTGGCCTCTAGTGGTACCTCCCTCCTCCTCCTCTTTCACCTTCCTCCACCTGCACGTTTCAGGCATGAACCAAGGCAGCGGTCAGTCACACTATCTACATTTTCCAAGTTATTCGTTTACAGTAGGTTCCTCAAAATCCACATACAAAATGTTAGGGCATTCTGGTCGGTCACTGTGGAAACTGAAGGTCATGTCCATGCAGATGCACGATGAGCGTCTTTAATTATATCATTGTCACCAGTGTCATTCAGTGCATGGATTAGCTGATAGTTCTAGCTGCGGATAGCAAGCATGGGAAATTGCAGCCCAGAATGGTCAGCATCTGACAAAGGTAGAATCAATTGGAAAGAGACTTTAATAATAGATAGTACTGCAGTCTCGGAAAAAGTTGGAAGATGCCCTTTGGTACGTGGCAGGAGCTTGTTGCATCAAGTGTTTTGTTGGTGACTGGAGAAGGGTGTGGGAAATACTGCAAGACCTTCTGGAGAAAAATGTCAACAGTGTTGGTCACCACAAACTATTGCAAAAGGCAGACAGTAATCATTTCTTCCCTGAGTTACCCATGGGTAACTCATCTCTATTTTGATTCCCCTGTGACAGTCCCACTTACCTACACCTGAGTCACTTCTCTGATGTGTTGGGTCGTACTTTGGAGCCTTTTGGAAAAAAAAAGGAAAGGTTTATAGGAGGCAGTGGTAAAGCTGCTGGAGATTTCTGTGGGCAGCTGCAGGATATGCAGGTTCTGAGAGAGTGGAGATGAAGGAGAGAGCTCCCAGGTAAACCGCCTCCTGGTGTATTTGGGGTGCGAGGTGGTGCCAGGCTGGCAGAGGAGGAAGACTCCGCAGAAAGATGCCATGCAGGGGGTACCTGGGGGAACACCCCACCCCACACGGGTCCTCCCCATTGTGGTGCAATGTTGTCTGTTATGAACGTGCTTTCTTAAGTGTGCAGAGACGGTGTCTTCTTGTTTCCATCTCCTAATGAATCCAAATTTATCCAAATGAAAAAAAAATGCAACTATTCACAGATGAATTTACTGACGTGTAGAGAGAGGAGACTCCAGCGCAGTGAGTCCTGTGTCATTTAACATCCTGCCCAGCACGGTCACAACGAAGGGCACAGTCCGAAGGAAAGGAGAAGCAATGGGAACTTGTAGGGGAACGTGTGTGTGGTGAGAATGGATTTGGGCGCTTCATGGCTGTGGTGCAAGCAGTGTGTACACATTGCCAGAAGCAAGCCTGGGCTGAGCTTGCCCTAGCGCCGCTGATTTCAGAGATGATCAGAGGATGTTAACAGTCACATCTGTTGGGCTAACACCACATTTTAAAGGCCTTTTATTGCTGAATACAGGCAAAACGTGATATTATTGATGCGGGGAAAGGACTTGAGCTAATAACTGTTTGCTCTTTGGCCCTGCTCAAATATTGATGGAGTTCAAAATCAAACCAAGATACCAAAAATGTGCTCTCTTGGATACATAATTTCTCAATCCATGTGGCTGTGCAGTAAAAACACCAGCAGAGACCTGTGTGTCACCACTGTATGTGTCAGTGGAGAATTTTAAAGTTAGTTTCCAAATATTCTCTTTGAAAGTCTGTGAGTTAGAGCGGAGTCTAGGGCAAACGTCTTGCAGGAATTTGGGCATTTAATGCAACTAAATTTAGGCATCTTTTACAGAGAAAACAAAAAGTGAAAATTATTTTTGAAGAATGGTTCTGCCTAAAACAGCAGAGAGGGCTTATTCTGGACATCACTCTGTTGATAACACAGGGAACCTGGCATGAGAGTCCTCATGTCAAACCTGTCTTAAATAACTAATTTCTTGCCTCTTTTCAAAGGTAAAGATGCCATTTTCAGAGCTGTGGTCAAAGGTGTCCCAACCCCTGAGGTGAAATGGGCACGTGCCCAAAGAGCAATGGATGATCCTGCCAAATATGTAATATTCTTCAATAACGCCACAAATGAATTCATTCTGCAGGTAAAGATCAAATATTTCAGACAGAACTCATGGAACTGAGAGAGCAATGGAAAGGATAAACCTGCAGTGGGCAGGGAGATGTGTAAATATCACCAGATCCGAGATAGCACAAAGATAAGCAAACAAAGCTTTTTAGAGTCATTTTGGGAACAGGGGAAAGATCTGAGATGTCTTTGAGTAGCTGTTTTGTTAGAAGCTGAAGGTGTATGAATTGAACCACAGCTCTGAGCTCATAATGTGTTCTTCTTTTCAAGATAAACAAGCTCACGGTGGGTGACAGCGATTTGTATCGTTGCTTTGCTGTGAATGAATATGGGGAAGCTTCCTGCTCTGTTGGGCTCAGGATCATACAAGGTAGGACTCACCAGTTCTGTGTTGCCTGTGTCCTGTGGTCCCAAGTAGTTGGCTTTGCTGTCCCCTGGGGGTGGGCACCCAGAGCAATGTCTAATTATCCTTTATGTGAAGGTCTATTTTTCCACTCACTGAGGACTGGGGTCTTCTGTGACTCCCCTCACTTTGGTGGCTCCATGGACAAACTAGCTCTGGGGAGAAGGAAGTGGTGGTGTGGTCACTGCACTGGACCATAACCAGAGGCTCTGGATTTAGTGTTGAATTGGCTCAATCCTTTCTTTATGATATTGAACAAACCACTCTCTTGGGAGGGATCCATCCCACTTCAGATGTCTCTTGTGTCCACCTGACCTAGTCCCTTGCTTCCCTTTGTGGAAGAGAGAGAAATGGGCCCTTTGTGTCTTTGTGTGTGTTTTTTGTTTGTTTTTGTTGGGTTTGGTCGGTTTTTTTGTTTTGTTTAATTGGTTGGACTAGATGATCTTAAAAGGTCCCTTCCAACCTCGGTGATTCTGTGATTCTGTGATTCTGTAAAATGTAACTGACCTATTCTTGACATCTGCTTGAGCAGGAGATAGACTATGTTGGCAGTGTCTGTTTTACTTGTGTGCCTGTAAAGTACATTTAGAAGGCAACTGGCTGAACTTGGCCAAATAATCCTTGCATCTTGGCTCCCCATCTCTAAAACAAGTTGTTAATATTTCCTACCTTTCCTTAAACCATGAACTCCATAAGGCAGAAACAGTCTCCTTCACTGTGTAGAGTATCCAGTTGGCACAGAGTCAATTGCAATAGAAATATTGCATTTATAGGTGGAGCTTAGTAGGAGTCAATGTCAGATTGACAAGGAAATCCGGACTGGGATTTCCTCTTGCATTGGTAACATACAGAGGTTTTATAGTTCATTGGTTTGCTGGTGTTAGTCTGACCGTTACCTCCTTCACCTTATGGCTTGTTTTTCTTGTTTTCTCTTGTAAACAATCAGTTGGCTTTAAGAGAAAGACGAAATACGTTCCTGTTCATGCTGCTGATGGTAAGTTAGTGTTAGCTATATACATATATTTTATTTGTTGGCTGTATTGTTAATATTCCTCTGTCTACCACATTATTTCTATCCCAAAGTTGTAAAGAATAAAGTAAGAGAAGGGTTAATGAATCTAATGTTTCGTTGTCTCTTTCTGCTTGGTATTTACCTTTGGGTAAAATGACAATCTTAGACATGACTTTGAGCTGTTCTAATTGATGATTCTGGAATCATTAGTGCTAGAAAATGACTTAGTGATGTCAAGTACAGCTGGATCACACATGTTAACACGGCTGGAAAACAGTGCGTTTCTAGAGTGTCCTCTCTAGAAAGAGGAAAGCCCCCCGGGAAGTGGAGAACTTTAATGGCACTCAAAAGACATGGGTATGGCACAGAAAACTGTCACTGAGTTTCATGACACTTTTCTTTTTTGTGAAGTGTGGAAAAACCACCAGAGTAAACAGCATAGTGGGATGGCCTAATGTCAGTGGGTATTTTGCATTATCTTCTTTTTGGGGGATATATTTTACAGTGTTGGGTATCTGAATGTTTGTTGTTTCCTCTTCTTTAATAGAGTTAAAGAAGAAGCTTCAGGACTCCAGGAAGATGCTGAGGAAGCGGTAAGGCTCCATTAGGAAGCAGTTGTTACACTACCTGTATGTTTCTTGATGATAGGGGACAGCTTCAGAGATCTTCAAAGTAACTCTTCTTGTGTCCAAAGTTGTTGTGAGACTCAGTATGGAGAGACGTAACAGAACAGTTTGTGAGGCTGAGATAATCACAGGGTACCAACCTCCTTTTTTGAGGTGTATGCTCCTTTGCACCACAAGATTTAGAGTTTAAAGATCTATTTCTTTGCTTTCCTGTTCTTAGCTCACAAGTAACTTCCTGGCCAAGTGACAAGGCTTCACGTAATGATCTTTCTGGCTAATCAAGGACTGAGCCCTGGCTCCCAGGCCAACTGCACAAACTGCCACCTGCACAAACTGCCAACTGCACGTTGCAGAGATCCCTTCCTTTCCCAGGTGGGAACCTCCAAACGTTGCCTAATGGGAAGGATCCCTGGCCTGTGCAAAACCCTGAACTGTGCTGAGAAATTATTTAGGAGAGTGCACAGTGGCTGGGGCCAAACCATGCCAGTGACTGCTGATCATTTAACAGCAAGGACAAGTGCTTTACAGTCTTGCCCCATATGGTCCAGGGCAAGACTGTTCCCTGGCAGCATTTAGTTTGTAGTATAGATTCAGAAAACCTGTTCTGGAAGAGTCCCATTCTTTCTTGTCTACATCTACAGGGCCCAGTGAACTACAGAAATGATGGAGAGAGATACGAGAGGATTAAGTATAGAAAAAGAATCACGGAATCACGCATCTTGTCTGTCAAAATGTCTAGATTATTTTCTTTCCCCTGTTTCTAAGGGCGCCAGTACCAAAACCAAAACCCTTGGACAAAGAAGCAGTCTGGCAACTGTTGCTGCATGCAGACAGGAGAGATTATGAGAAAATCTGTTTGAAATATGGAATTGTTGACTTTCGTGGGATGCTGAGAAGGCTGCAGGAGTTGAGGAAGGACACAGAGAGTGAACAAGGAGAGGTAAGATAAACTGAAACCACTGAAAGCACTGATTTTGAACAGACCACAGAGTCCTACAGTTCCTCTACTCATGTCCTCAGTCCTACTTCTATATTCATGCAGATGAAAATGCTATTGACTTTTTTGAAGTTCACTTCAGAAATTTTAGGAGATACTGACTTTGAGGTATCCCTTTTGCTAAACCATGCAGCTAAATTCTGTATTCAGTTGCCACTGATGAGAATTCAGACCCCAAATTGGAAAGTTATATGCCTGAGAGTCAGAATTGGCCTCCACATAGAGGGGCATGTAGAAACCTGGACAGATTCACACCTGCACAGTATGTGAATGACCAGGAGGTAGCACATAAAATATAAGGAATATAAGGAGGAAACTGTGGAACCTTATAGGTGCTTCTTCTACACACATAACATTAGAGGTAGCTCTTTTCTATGCAGATAAAAAGCAGATTCCACATCAGTTCAACAACTGAAAAGCTTCTCTTATGGCAGCCTTACCATTTACTGGGTTATTGTATCTTTCTTTGCAGTTAATAAACAGTATCAAAAACTTCGAACACATCAAAGTCAACAAGGAGGGAAAAGCTACCTTCTCTCTGGAGATGGACCTGAAAAGCAGTAACAGCAAAGTTTATCTGCTTAAGGTGAGGGAGCGAGATGAGCTGCTCACAGCATCCACTGAAGGCTTCTGCAGACAATGCTGGATCTGCTGGGGGTGGCTGAGAACAAATCAGCTTCTTAAGGTGGTTTGTCCATTGCAGGATCCTTGGTTGGTTCGGGAGAAGCGTTGGTGAGGGGTCCAGGTAGTCTTTGGTGGTGAATATCACTTGGGATCTGTAGGTCCAAGTACAGGGGAAATGGTCAGTTACTGACATCCTTTTGACATCCAGAACTCTTCCAATAAGAGGGAATTTTAATGGTGTCTTTCAGGCTGCAGAAATTCTGCAGTCTCATATAAGAAAAACAGATTGATTTTATTCACTTTCTCGAGTGTGTTATTCCACTATAATTCACTTCTGTGAAAGAAGATCTCAAGGAAGTAAAACATCCCCTCTAGTTCTGTAGTTATTCTGATGTGATACATGCTGTGGAGGTTTTTCTGGAAGATACATTTCAGTCAAACTATGGTGAGTGGCTTTAATGCAGGGGAAATCAGAATTTGTTCAAGAGGAGGTCAGACTAACTCTATCAACTTCTGAATCAAACACATGACATGAAGTCTATGCGGCCACCACATGGAGAAGGCAACCCAAGCGGGTTACAGCTAGGAATGTGGTGAGCTCGTTATCCAACTGTTGGAGTGCTAAAATCTAAGCAAAGATAGGATTTTGTCTTCAAAATTACTATCACAAAGTACTATTGTTTTGCCTAGTTTGAGAGTCTGATGCTCAGTTCTGAGCAGGACTCAGTGCTATTGCCTGTGTCTCATGTCAGCAGGAGCCCTGTCCACTTATGGCTCTCTGCTGGGAGTAGCAGTAGAGTATAGACTTCTCTGCGGTTACTCATTTATATCAATAAGGTGATGGTAGCACAAATTTGGCCTGATTTTTTTGAAATACCTTGCGCTATTTGTGTGTTGCCTTTCAGAGCACGTTCTTTCTCTTCCTAGGATGGTGAGAGGCTCAGATATGGAACAGGGGATGAATACAGAAAGCACTGCCTGAGGCGAATTGGCAAAAAGTATAATTTCATTATCAACGATGTGCAGCCAGAAGATGCGGGCATGTATCAGGTCAGGGTGGAGGACGTACCTGTTTTCTCAACTGAACTGGAAGCTGAAGGTAAGGAATTGAGTTAGATGTATGTGATGTGCAACTGTAACAAGAAATTATTTTTTGCTGGAAAATTTTGTCTAGGAATGTATGCAAAGCTCAGCAATAGAACCTGATAACTACAGAAGACTCTTTTGTGTTGCCAGATAAGGGGTCCTTGTATGACAGAGGTGAAAAAGAGCAGGACAGTGATACCATGATACGGGTGTTGCGTTTATAGCCCAAAGAAGTAGGCTCAAGTACCAGTTTGGCTCTGAATTCTGGAGCCAAATTCCTTAATTTACCCTATGCTGTAGTTTCCTTTTGTAAGCTCAGAATAATAACTACCAAATTGATACAGTTATCATGCTGCTGGAATGCATTCATCAATACAAAAACCAGCATATCAGAGCGATGTGTGGTATAAATGTCTCGGAAGATAATTAAGACAAGAATCCACTTTTCTGCTGTTCTGTCCTGTAGAACTGGGCACAGGAGCACATCACAGTGTTACCTTTTTCTGCTTAAGCCAGTGCTCACAGGCACAGCAAGTTCCTGTCTGTCTTTCTTCCTTCAGCTGCAACAAGTTTTTCTCAGATAACAGAAATAGCTCTGTGTTTCCTTTCTATAACTTTTGCTTTTCCTGTCGCAGCCATCCCCGTGAGATTTGAGAAGCCACTCAGGGACATGCGTTGTCCCGAGGAAGAAGATGCCGTCTTTGAGTGTATCCTACACACACCCTGCTTCGACCCTGTGTGGCTGCACAAAACCCACCTCCTTGAGGCGAGTGAGAAGCACCAGATCTCCTCCACACCCGATGGTCTCACCCACAAGCTTGTCATCAAAAACGTTGCCCCCTCTGACAATGGCATGTACACGCTCGACACTGGGCTCTGCTCCTCAAATGCCTGGCTTATCGTGGAGTGTAAGTGACACTGAATTATTCCCACGGTGTTTGCTTGAGGTGTGCTAACAAAATAATTATTACTCTCACTGCCTGATTGCTCATTGAGATGGTTCTATGCTGAGAAATGAATTGTGGAGTCTCTGGTTCCTAAATTATAATTGGAAAAATGAAGGTCTGGTTCGATTCTCTTTCCCCTTCAAATGAGACAGGGTTTTTTTTGAATTATTTGAGCAACCTGGTCTAGTGGGAGGTGTCCCTGCCCAAGGCAGGGGGGTTGGAACTCAATGACCTTTAAGGTCCCTTCCAACTCTGACCATTCTATGATTCTGTGATTGGTCCTGACAAATTCTATTGGCTTATTTCCTCTACAGCTGCTGTGCAGTGGCATGTTCTCTGTCAGTTATCAAAAACCACTCCATATCTCAACATGTGTTTTGATGAAGCTGTCACTGTGTGAACACAGCATACAGGGGATCCAGGAGCGTTCAGTACTATCAAGGGACAGGCAGGGACATCCTAAGTCAGGGGTGGGAACTGAGACCGCTCTGTGCCTGGGATATTCTGTAGCTCCTCCAGGGCTGGGGGGAGAAGGCAGAAGGAACTAATGAGGCCCAAATACAATCTAAGTCCCTGTAAATTAGACTTGTCATGCTGGAAATTTGCCTTGTTTTTTCTACTTTTTTTTGTTCGTTTATTTTTTTTTAATAAGCATGTGTCCACTAAAAATCATCGTCTCTCTAACTAAGAAACATAAAATTATGTCTGAATGTGACACTGAAAAAAATTCAGGATTTGAATTGAATTTAAATTTATTTAAATATATTATGTTTCTGTGTCCTAGAATGAAATTATAACAAATGATAACACATTCTCTTTGGTTGCTGATGAGTACATGACATATTGTTTGTCTATTCTTTTTTTTTTCCTCTCTTCCTGTAAATTATATCTCCTCCAATCAAACAATTCGTCTTCAATATAGATGCCAAAGGAAAGAGGAGACAGGATGAAGGAGGTGAAAGAGAGAAATCTGAGTGGAGGAAAGAAACATTGCCAGATATAGAAGTGGCTAAGAAACTTCGACGCGGTGAATATCATGGTGATGAAGATCATCGTATGGACACTGGCATGGAAGATGATGGCTGGTACAGAAATGTTCAAGACGGCAGTGATGCTGATGGAGTCCATAGATTTTTGGGAAAAGAGAGGCTACGCAAAGTCGACAGAAATGAAAAGATGGGGGTTGGGCAGTCTTCTGGAGAAGACCTAGATGGAGAGTCAGTGGAAAATGCTGGTAGTCCCTTTGGATTTAAGGGCTTTGGAGGCAAAGGTGGATTAAGGCCCGTCCATGGCAAGGATGGTATGACAGGCAGAGCAGATACTGGTGATGAATTGCGAGGAGCAGATGAGTGGCGCTCTGTGGGTGGCAGACAAAAGGGTATGCTGGGTGCCGATAACATTGACATGGATGATGAAGGTGTCGGCTCCCAGATTAACAAGGATGGGAAATTAGGTGATACTAGTTACAGAGCTGGCTTTGGGGGTGCTGGAAGATTAAGGGCTACTGATGGAAGTTCTGTGTTAGATGAATTCGATCCAGATTCAACTGGAATGGGAGATGCTAGGGGTGATCTATTCAGTAGGACTAGTTTAGGGACTGGAGGTAGAAAGAATGCTGCAGATACAGAGATTGCAGGAGGAATGAGGTCCCCCTATGGCAAAGATGGTTTGTCCACTGAAGGCGATATGAATGGAGCAAGTGTGAACAGAGAGGGACAAATAGGGACCCGCTATGGCAGTGATGGCCGGCCGCTTCATGGTAGCAGTCATTTAGGTGCGGCAGGAAGGTCTGACTTACTGTATGGCCCAGGTGGTCTTCCAGCTGGACACGGGACTACATCTAGTAAAGATGGCAGTTCTATGGGGGAGATGGAGGCTTTATATGGTCCAGGTGGTTGGCAAGTTGGAGGAGGTGTTGGTGGTGAAGGTGTAGCTGGTGCAGGGGGAGTTGGGGCTCCCTATCGAAAGGATGGTCTTCCAGCTGGAGGAGGCTTTGGTGGTGCTGGTGTAGCTGGTGCAGGAGGAGTTGGGTCTCCCTATGGAAAGGATGGTCTTCCAGTTGGGGATGGCTTTGCTGGTGCTGGTGTAGATGGTGCAGGAGGAGATGGGGCTCCCTATGGAAAGGATGGTCTTCCAGCTGGAGGAGGCTTTGGTGGTGCAGGTGT
>JAOXJM010000013.1:1114440-1127790 GCA_026413425.1 Tringa solitaria | reverse complement strand
GTAGATGGTTGGACTCAATGATCCCAAGGGTCTTTTCCAACCTGAATGATTCTATACCACAGTCATGAACACAGACAGAAACCGCACACACCTTATGCCTACCCATGTTCTTTTACAGGAAAAATTGAGTTTTCAGTCTATTTTTATACAGCCTTCTGGAATCAAGCATTTTATTTCATTCTCTTTAATTACAGTTGTTATATTGGTTTTTGTAAATTTTGGTTTCCTTTTTAATTTTCTAGTTTGCAAGTTTTCACCGTTTTCACTTTTTCATCTTTATTTACAATCTGTAGCTCTGTGGGGTTTGTTTTCCTGCTGGAAATGTTGCAGAAATACAGAAATAAGAGACAATTCTGTGAGGGATTCATCTTCCTCAACTTGGCTCCTAAGTGAAAATGTCGACTTTTGGCCTGTGTCTGGAGACCTCTTTTATAAAGAATCAGTGAACAGATAAATATAGGTCCATCTGGGAAGCAGTGTTTTTCAGTTTGAAACTGGAAATGCTAAATACAATTTAGCGCTATTGCATTTGGCATTTTTAGGATAATGCTAAATATGATAGTGTATTATATTGATGAAAAGAGAACAGAAAGAAAAGTATTCTAAATCCTAAAAAAAAATTAATAAACTGTGTTTCCTGAGGATGTTCCATACTCTGTATTGCACGTATATTTCGTGTATCCTTTGCAATTTCTTTTTCCCCAAATATCATTTTACACAAAAGATCATCCATGTGATGGGGTAAAGTGTGTCAAAGAGCCAATTTCTCTGTGATTGAGACATCACATGTATACAAACACTGTTGTGAATGTATTTTTACATCATTTCCCCTTGTTTAGTCATGGTGATAAACGAATAGTAGTAAAATGTGAAAGATGGATACTCTGGTTCTGAATCGAGGTACTTTTCCCCCGGTGCCACTGTGAGTTCATGGACAGCAGCAGAGCGGTGGCTGGGAAGGCATTGGGGTATCACAGACAATGAGTTTTCCTCCAGTGACTCTGTAATAATGCCCAACTTTTTATTGTAATCGCTGTCTTTTCCAGTGCCTCCCAGGTTCCTAATCGATGACACTGTGAAAAGCTTCCTGCTTATAAAAGCAGGAAATACCATCCGAGTGAATATTCCCTTTGAAGTAAGTATGCAAATGTGTTTGTAAGAATTCCCCGCCTGTTTCTATGTTGTCCTCAATAGCAGACATGAAAACTGAACTACTATTTTCCTGGTGTGGAGTTTTGTTTACAAGACACTGGGCAAATCCCTTAGTCTGCCTGTGCAGTGTGTTCCTTTCTGCATGAGGAAAACACAAACAAGAATTCAGCTGTCGCCCTTGGCATTAGTGTTTTATGAGATTGTGGTCATTCGTTAACCTCTGCAAACAAGGCCCAGTGCTGTCCATCCACCCATATCAACGTTGTCATCATCTGGAACTAATCTGTCAGAGTTTAAATATCGGTTGGTTTCCCTCTGGCTCTTTCGGAAGGCCTTGGGGTAGCACTTCTAGCAACATCCTCTTGACTGTGTTTGTCTCTCTAAGCAGCGGGACTTAAACTGTAGGAGCTGAGAAATAGGCATCAGTGACAGGAGTTCTGTGGGCTTTGATGTAAGCTTGAAACAGCATGGATCAAGTCTGGGATATCAAGAAGAGGTTGAGGAAGGCAGAGTGTGCGTATTTGCTGGACTTTCTCCTAATCTCTTGGAGAATAGAGACCAAAGATGGCACAGTGGGAATAAAGACTCAGAGGATGTTTTTTCTTTCCAAAACCAGCAGATCTTTTTAAAAGTAGAACTCATCTGAACTAGTGAGCTCATCTATTGTTCTTGATCTAGCACACCTTGTTTGATGTAGTTAACCTGAACACGTTACTACACTAACATTCTTAAAAGACAGAGAGAAAGAGAAAGGTTACAAAGAACCTTTAACTCAGCCCTTTATCCAGGGCTTTTAGATCCATCTTGGATCCACATTTCTAAATATCACTTTACTGTTTCAGGTAGTTAAACATTTGGGACAAAATAATGAAACTAAAAATATAAAGACACAATCTGGAGGCAAAACAAGGGGGCTATAACTCATGTTGTTCTTTCCAGGCATCTCCAGATCCAGTGGTGACCTGGTTAAAGGATGGGCTTCCTCTTCCAGACCGGGCTACAATAAACACCAAAGATGATACCACCCAGCTGCTGATTGGAGCCACCGAGTTCACTGACACTGGCACCTACACCGTCGAGCTCCAGAACGGCTTAGGGAAAAGGGAAACGTTCAGCTTCCAAGTTCAAGTTACAGGTAACTCACTCACTACCATAAATACATACAGACTTACTGTGGAAAGGCAGCAGGCAACGAGCCAAGCTCAGCATGGTGAGCAGGTAACTCATCAGGAGCAAGGACAACTGGAGAACAATTTTCTGTAAGACTCAGGCTGGGCACTTTGTGCTATCACTTGGCTGTGTCTGCAGGACAGAGAAATCTACTGATTAAACTTACACCCAGCTTCTGGAGTGACTCTCCTTAAAAAGGCATGGTCACACAGTTGGAGAGTGAAACCAGTTCGTGCTCTGTGACAGTCAGCAGCAGGCTGTAGGACATTTAGTTGTAGCTGCAACTCTATGTGCTGGCTCCTGAAGAGGTGAAAGTGCTGGGCTGTGCCAGCCCTCATCTCCTCCCCATGAGAAGGGAAGGAGGCGGCGATGCAATCCAAGTTCAGTCAATGCCAAATGAGTTTGTGTGTCTGGAGAAGGAATCAAATTTTGCCCCTTCTAATGACCAGGATGACTCAGTCCCCAGACACAGAATGCACTCAAAGTTTTTTCAGGGTTCTGTTTTGTGCCACTTCCCCTACACCTTTAATATTACTTTCCTTCATCTGACAGATATCCCCCAATCACCTGGACCTATTCAGTTGCGAGAGAATGTTCCGAATACAGTGACAGTGACCTGGGAGCCCTCAGCATCTGAGAAATGGGAAAGTAATCTCTACTACACGGTCCTGAAACGCGAATCGCAGAAGGGCGTGTGGCGCGTGGTGGGCGACCTCATCTACACCAACAAGTTCACATTCACCAAACTGATCCCAGGCCACGACTACTACTTCAGGGTTGTGGCAAAAAATAACTTGGGAAGCAGTGGTCCCTCTGAAACTGTGCAGCCTTGGAGAATTCATAAACCAAAGGGTAAATCAGCTTTTACAAGTATTAATCTGTGTGTTGTCATGCTTCGTTTCTTTTATTATTTCTAACACACCATCCTGAAATGGGTCTCTTCTCCTGAGAGCATTTAATTACCCAGAACAAAAATGCATAGAGATACCCTAAAAAATTCCAGTTGGGCAGGGAAAGCTTGTCTTTTCTGCATGGACGTTGTGCAGAGAGATCCTTTATTTCCAGTCATTATATCATGTAATTAATTACAAAATCAAATCCCAACCAGATCTGAGGCTTAAGCTTTGTAAAAACCACAGTTTCTGACTTCAAAGTTAAATTCTGGCTAATTTGAGAAGAAACTCAGATTACAGTCCGTCAGTGCATGGGATCTCTGGCAATTTGCAGTGCAGAACATTCTGCACAAAGATGTGTCATGGTTGAAACCCAGCCCTTTAACCCTGACTTCCATTGCTGTGGAGCAGCACCTGAGTGTGTGTTTGTGTGTTGCTGGTTTTTCTTTACAGCTGAATGTCAAGTCAGACCACAGAAATACAAAGGAGTTAATCAGAACCAGCCCCCGAGATTCCTTGTGCCATTGAAGCCTCACGTGGTGACCACCGGGAGCGAGTGCCACATGAGCTGTGCGGTTGGAGGCCACCCACCTCCAAAGGTCAGGTGGTACAAGAACAGTAAAGATCTCTCCAACGATCCTTCCTATTTTTGCACAAACGACTTTGGTGTCTGCTCCCTGGTCGTCCTGGGTGTCACAAAGCAAGATGAAGGAGAATATGTGGTGGAAGCCACCAATGAATTGGGCCGTGCATTCAGCAAAGCCTTCCTCACTATTAAAGGTAACAATCTTTGATGCTTCTTTTCCTTCATCGTGTGATGTCAAGATAAATCACTGCTATCAAGTTGACTTATAAATGGCAGCCATACTGACAAGAGTGATCTCCTGTAAGGCAGTGTATATTTTGACTGCTTTATTGAATTTTTAACTAACCTACTAGTGGTAAGGTGTGAAACAGAAATAGGAATGAAAAGGCAGATGTGAGAGAAACACTTTGAGTTCTACATGAGCCAGAGGTTTGGGTTGACCTTGACCAAATCTTTTAGAAAGAAATATCCCATCTTCATTTAACAATGAAGGGTTAGATTTTTCTGCAGTGCAGGAGCTGCAGAACAGAAGATTCTGCCAGGTATGCAAGGTTGGGTGAAGCAGTGAAGCTGGTGTTGGGTGGCCAAAGGCAATGAGAAGGGAGGAAAGAGAGGAATGTGGTATGAGTTAAAGGGGGTCCTTGGATATCCTGATGTGGACAGAGAATCAGTGTAGTTGACTGAGGATAGACACATGGTGGGTATGCTTATCAATAAATATTGTTGGCAATTTTACTCCATTCATTATGAAATACCATAGAGTCACAGAATCCCAGTCTGGAAGGGACCTCAAGGACCATCTGGTCCAACCTGTCTTGGCAAAAGCATGGACTAGACAAAGATGGCCCAGCACCCTATCCAGCTGGATCTTAAGAGTGCCCAGTGTTGGGGAATCCACCACTTCTCATTATTCCAATGGCTGATTGTTTGCAGTGTGAAAAATTTTCCTCTTGTGTCCAATTAGAACCTCCCCAGGAGTAACTTGTACCCATCACCCCTCGTCTTTTCCATGTGAAAAACCATATCCTTTACTTGAGTCATTCAACAGGATGCCCATGAACCAGCAGTGTGCCTTTGTGGCCAAGAAGGCCAGTGGCATCCTGGGGGGCATTCAGAAGAGCATGGCCAGCAGTTCAAGGGAGGTTGTCCTCCCCCTCTACTCTGCCATGGTGAGGCCACATCTGGAGCACTGTGTCCAGTTCTGGGCTCCCCAGTTCCAGAAGGACAGGCAACTTCTGGAGAGGGCACAACAGAGGGCTACAATGATGAAGATGATGAAGGGACTAGAACTCTTACAAGGAAAAGCTGAGGGACTTGGGTCTTTTTAGTCTGGAGAAGAGATGATTGAGGGGGGATCTGATCAACACCTATAAATACTTCAGGGGAGGGTGTCAAGAGGATGGTCTCTTGACCATCCAGTCTTTTTTCAGTGGTGCCCAGGGACAGGACAAGAGGGAACGGACACAAACTTGAACATTGGAAGTTCCATCTAAACATGAGGAGGAACTTCTTTCCCGTGAGGGCAGCAGAGCCCTAGAGCAGGCTGCCCAGAGAAGAGGTGGAGTCTCTGTCTCTGGGGACATTCAAAACCCTCCTGGACATTTCCAACCTGCTTTGGGTGGCCCTGCTCTGGCAGGGGGTTGGACTGGATGATCTTCAGAGGTCCCTTCCAGTCCCATATCATTCTGTGATTCTGTAATGCAATTCAGAATACCCCATTGGGATAATATGAGTGGAAAAACAGGTCAGTTAAATCCCTTTAATCCCTTTAATCCTTTTGTAGGCATTGGTCTTTTTGGCCCTTTGATGTTTCAGGTCCCCCGTTCCATGTGTGTTCCAGACTGTCTCCTCATTGCAATATTGATCCACTTGTGTCTTTCTCTTATTTTCAGACTCCACCCTGTAGCTTGACCTTCCTGAGAACATCTCTGCACTGCCATGCGAATGAGGAGGTTGTCACTGAGAACTGGCTGTAGACGAAGGCTATGAATTTATTTCCAGATGTGCATTATTGCCTGAGCGTTTCATTTTTCAGATCCAGTAGTTGCGTTTTGAACATGATGCTGCATTGTAGTCAAAATGGGGGGAAAAAGATCTTTAAGAGAATTGTATCTTTTTGTAATGATCCTGGCTTTCCACTAGACCTTTAAAACACGGATGAGAAGCTTCAGGAACACAGAAGATGAGAGGAAAAATAATTGGCCCAAACGGAACTTTCTGTGGAGGGGACAGGCATGAGAGATCATTCTGCCACTCTGCTCACCTGCTGTCAGGCTGCAACAAGAATATTTTTAACACCACAGATGTATGAAACTGGCCTTTTCACGTGTGGTTTTCTAATCCAAAGCAATCATTTTAGATTCCATGCAATTCTCAGCAGGTTTCCTAATTCTAGTAGAAGCAGTTCTGCATGTTTTCCACTACCAGCAGCAGCTAAGTGTATTGTTTTCCTCAACCTCTAAGTTGTAAAGAATATCTGCCTGCTAGTTTTATCTGAGCAAGAGCTAAATCCTCAGATTAGTCTGACATGGGGTAGTGCTGCTCATGGGGAAAATGCATTGATGGGGATGGAAATGGAGATCTAGAAGCAGCTGTGTTAGTGTGAGCTGTACTTCAAAATCCTACTATGGCAAGTGCTGTAAAAAAGGATAGCTTCATTATTATCACCTTTGAAACATAACTGTCCCTGCCTTGTGACATGGCAGGAATGTTTTTGCCTAATGCAAAAAGAGGTTAAAAGTGTTTCATGTTTGACCAAAAGCATGAGGTACCACCAGAGATCCTCTGCCATGGCTGGGGGTTCCATCACTGCGCGGAGAAGGGGCCTGGAAAACAAAAATTTTATGGTGACTCTCCCAACATCCAGCATCGTAGCCCTAACACTGGAGGGACTTTGATGACAGCATCTAGAAGCCAGGAGAGTATGGATCAAAGACTCAAAGCCACTGGGTCCTCAGCCAGTCAAACATCCGTATGGGGCTGAAATGTTCTTTTGGATTATATTTTGTACAATGTTGTACAGACAAAGCAACAGAAGATTATGACATTAAACTATAATTCAGTTAAATCTACGGTGAGTAAGTGTTTATTTTGGACAAGGAAGCCCAGCCAGTTCCTGAATGTCAGTCCATGCCCGGTGCAGTTTCCACACCTAACAGCTGTAGCAGTTCACTCTCACCCTGTATTGTGTACGTAGGTTCCTGTTTAATCTCGGAAGAACAGAAGAACAACAGATAGAAGGCTTTTATAAGTTTATTTCTCTCTAATATCTGAGCATGATGGCAGAGTGGCAGAGTAGTGCAGTCTTTAATCATGCAATTTAGGTTCAAAAAAATATAATAATGTGCCCGGCAGCAGGAGCCGGACACCTACTGGTGAGGATGTACCCATGGCAAGCCATCCCACACCCCCTTCCTTGAAGCTATTGATACCAGCTTCTGCTGGGAACACGTATATTGTGTGCTAATCTTAAGCAAGGATTGTCTTACTTACACCCTGATAACTCACCACCGTACTGCAACCCCTGTCTCAGGCCCTCCACAATCCACCAGATGAAGCCTATGTACAGTCCATATTCAAGAGAAATATAGGGCTACTCCCTTCTAAGTGTCTTCTTCCACCAGGGCCACAGCTGTCTTGTTCTTCTCTTTCCCACCACATGTGGGCACCTGTGGTTAGTGCTCCCAGCTGCCAAACTCCCCCAAATCTTACAGAAACCATCTCCTAGGAGAATGGGGCTTCCAGGAGCGCCAGCGTGGACCCGCCTGGCTCCAGCCTTGCAGCCTGTGCCATCCTACAAAAGTGGGCAGAGCAGTGCAGGTGTCCCTGTGCCTTTTGTGATGATGAGGCCACTTGTCCCTGACATGCTGACATCTCAAGCAGTTTTGGTAGCCAGGTCAATCAAGTCCATCGACGTGCATCTTGTCCTCTGGAGCATGGAGACCAGGCACAGACAGCAAGTGTCCACTGAGCCGTCTGCCGCGGGCTGGTGGGGTGAAAGGGGGGTCTGTGCTGGGCCAGAAGGAAGGGACCATGGCCAGGAAAGGAAATGTCTGTTCTCACCCTGAGTGACTCCTTCATGCTCAACCGGGACCTGCAGTGCTGCCCCTGGAGGAGGGTCCATCAGGATGTAGATGTTTTTTTTATGCTGGTCTGAGCTCCATGCAAAGAGGGAAAACTAATTCATGCACGGAGCAGGACATGCTGCTCCCTTCCCTTGGAGGAGGACTGTCGCCACTTCTGCTTCCCTTCTGGCAATGACCTGATGATCTTCCCTGGCATCTGCATGTTTATGGATCCCAGCAGGCTTGAATTGGGTTTATACCTGGAGATGCACTTGCTGCTGTTTGTGCTCTGAATACGCTAAGAGGAGGGAGACGCTGAGTGACAAACACCAAGTTTTCACTAGATTCAGACTGATTTACACCGGTAAGGTGCTGTTCGAACATGTAGTAATTTCTTTGTAGCAAATGTCCAGCAGTTGGTTTACTTTTGTAAGGGTCAAGATTGTTGGAAGGGCCTGAATGTTTGACACTGAATCCGGAGTGATCTCTGGAAGGCCCTGGCACAGCAGGAGCAGGGGGCTCTTGCTGAGAGTTCAGACTTACCCCTGATGTCAGCATCAATTCAAGCCAGTCCTCTGCTGTTATTCTCTTAAATATTTTACATTTCAGCCCCATGTACTTAAAGCGCTGGTACTTTGTGCCTGGGGAGCAGGGCTGAGCGAGTGTCGAGGAGGACCAAGAGCCCAACTGACAGCAGCAGTGAAGCAGTGCGGAACAGGCTGTGGGTGGGTAAGACTCGGGGTGACCAGGAGGCATGAGAAGCAGGTGAGTGAGTGTTTCAGAGTCAGCAGTGCTGCTTGTTTGTCCTGTGCTTTCTGGCTACAGCAAAGTGGTGTTCGCCCTCCCGGGAGTCGCCCTCCCCAGTGGAAGAGCAGCTCCTGCTGCTGGAGGGGGAGCCCAAAGGGAGAGCGTGGCCCATAGAGAGCTGCAGCAGGGGCGGGAGAGCTGCCAGTCAATGCATCCCCGGTCTGAAAATGAGCAGCCTCCGAGAATCACAAACAGCAAAGCAGGTTACAAAAACCTTGGTATCTTCAGAGATGTCCTGATCTCCGTTTCCCTCACTTCTTGTAGCAAAGATCTCATCTAGGTGGTCCCAAGCCAGCTCCCTGGATGCCGGCACTGGCAGCAATCAACCAGCAGCCGAGAGGGAGGAATGGTGCTGCTCAGGCATTGCTGATAAACCCCTCTTGAGTCCCTGGTGCTGCTCCTTTGCCACTGGCTCAGCAAGAGGGTCTTGTGCTCCCTGTGGGCTGGCCAATGACTCCTCGCACCCTAGGGGTGGCTGAACTCCTACTCCAGCTTGGTGGCCTTAGCGAATTAGAGAAACCATTGCCTATAGCATGTTCCACATCCCTTTTCCATGGTTTGCCATCACTCCTTGCAGTTGCTATTTAACTTTGGAAGAGGTTAACTGGGGAGCTGGGGTAAGTCTGACCGCTCTTCCATCCAGGAACCGCTTGTCACAATCAAAGGATGTCGTGCGGTCACCCCAGCCTGTGGCTTCGTGCCCCCGAGGGCGCAGTCGGGCTGCTGGCGTGTGGCTCTGCTGCAGCCTCCCTTGGCAGTGCCCAGCCTCTGCAGTCCCTCGGAGCCACTCCACCGCCATCCCATCCTATGAGGGAGCAGCAATACCAGATTAGTGGAGTTTGTCACTAAAATCGGGTTTTGAGCACCAAGGAGAGCAATGCTTCTGAGCTGGGAGGGACAGGCAAGCTCTTCTGCTCACTGCCACCCCAGGTGGAGGACGTGGGGCGTATTGGTGGATGTGCAAAGCCATTCCTCTGCCAGTGCTTGGGTTTTTTCCCCTCTCCTCACGGGTAGAGCTGGGTCTGGCTCATTTTGTTGTGCGTATCCCTGCTGAGGGTGAGCAGCTGTGCCATTTTGGGATGAACAAGCTGGAGAGCAAGTTTCAACAGCATAAGAACATAATCCCCTCTCAGCCCCTGAATACGTGATGATGGATGCTCTTAGGGCAGAAAGCTGGTCCTCACACAGGATCCTTCCCTGGCAGTAGGTGTGCTCGGTGTATTTGATTTGCAGCATAAAAAAATTCTCTCATTAGGGCTCCAACTTCTGTCATCTTTGGTGACCTGGAGAAGGCGATCAGGTCTGCTCATAAATCAGGAGTGTTTGGCTGTGCTGTTTTCTGAGAGCAATGCCAGCCCTAGGGTCTCTCTGGACCTTCTTCCTTCCTTCTTGACTTTCCCTTCTTAGGCTCTACTTAGGAAAGGCTTTTCTCTATCCATCAGTCAGTGACCAAGGCAGAAGGCCCCTGCGTTCCCCTCTGCAGGTTCCCAGTCTCCTGTGTGCTGTGGATGTCCATGTCCATCTATTTGCCCTGCACTGTTGTATGTCCTCGTTCCCTTCTCTCCAGGATGGTGCTGCTCAGGGCTACGGGCCTCAGCTTTCTGGTTGAAGTCCTCTAGAAGGAGATGCTGCTGCACTCCCACCTCTGCGTGCACCAGTTTAAAGACTGTTTGGATGATGGTCTTGTTTGGCTGGTAGGCAGGAGGTGGAGTGGGGACTTAGTCTGCTGTCCTTGGGAAGCCTTTCAAGATTAAGATCTTTGATGCCTGCAGCAGTGCAGCCTCCTTCACACAGAAGGGTCTGGCTGTGTTGGTGTGAGTCTGTGAGGTTGAACTCAGGGTCCTTTCCCCTTTGGGAAGGATAATGCCTTTCTAGCTACAAGGTTCACAGCCCATCCTCCTCCTCCCTGCAGGCCGAGATGGTGATGGATTGACCCACTTGAAGCAATGGCTGACAACTTTGGCACCCATCTCCTGGATCTGGCTGCTCAGGAGGGGACCCGGTTGCCTCTGGAAATGGCAGTGCTCAGCAGGGAGATGCAGCCATTGGAACAGCCTCTGCCCGTGCTCCTCCCTGGCTGCACCGCTGGTCCCATCCCTCCATCTCCAGGCAGTGGTGCTATAGGACTGCAGAGGCCTCCAGGTCTCCCCAGGGACAAGGGAAAGAGGGTTTTCCAGCCTAGGAGGCGCTTCAGTTCCAGTTCCTTCAGAAGACTGAGATGCTTTAGAGCCCCAACGTCCTCCATGAGACTTAGTTTAAGAGTTGCCATTGGTGTGTCTTACCTCTAGCCAGGGAGCTGAACAATTCCTTCCTGGGTGATGAGGTTAGGGCAGGAGGAGCTGTACATTCAGGAGTGCCCTAGCAGTCTCTCCCGCAAATCTTGGAGGATGATGCTCTTCTGTAGGCTCCTGTAGCTTAGATCCAAAATCATCATCTCCAATTCCAAAGCATGTCCCCCTCTTCCCTCCCAAATGGAGTCAATGTGGCTGATCTGGAGATGCAGATCAGGAGGTGGCTGCTGCTGGAACTCCCAGAAGGCGTGAGAAAGGCATGTATGCCCCACGCAGAGGGGTTTGCAGGAGCCCTGTGTGTGGGAGGCCGCCGCCATGAGACCCTGTTGTGTGTCCTGCTGTGTTCCCTCTGTGCCACGTTCAGCTCTGCTCACGGCGCTGGAGGATGGAGTGATCTGGGACAAGCGTATGAGTGTGTGGAAGCTTCTCTGGTTTGCACGGACCAGGCCCTGTGGTCACCAGCCCAGGGCAGCATTATGCCACGGGGCAGGATGGGGTGATGGCATCACCTAGGTCCAGCTCAGTGTGTTGCTCGAGGCGGAAGAACTAAAAGTCAAAATGCTCTGGTCTGCTTTCAGTCTCCCATGGCTCCCTTCCTTTTTCAGTCTCAGGTAAGACTTTTTTTCTTTCCTTTATACAGTCCCCCATTCCCCATGGAAGCCCAGCAGCAAGTGTGCTATGAACTGGCAAGCAGAGGGGAGTGTGAAAAGACTGATGTCAGCCATCCCCAGCCTGCTCATCCTAGTCTGTGTAATTGCACTGGGAATCCTGAGAGAGCATCTCGCCCATGGGAGGGGGATGAGTTTGATGATGATCATAACATTGCCTATTTTTGAAGGCACTAGTCCCTACTGCAGAGTGTCCTGTAGCACCTGCACCAGGAGAGTCTGGCCAGGGCAGGATGCTTTGTGCTGGAGGATGCCAGTTTGGGTAGTGAGGAAGGTGAATGAGAACCCAAGGAATTGTTGGTTTTCTCCATGGCTTGCTGGAGTTGGGGGTATGGAAGACCTGCTCTGCAGGGTCAGCTTTACTTGATTTGTCCAAGAGAAGTGAAAGGAATGGGATCTCTTCATCCACCATCCCAGTCTGGGGAAGGACAGACACGGGGCTAATGTAGCACAAGATGGACCCATTTTCTGGCTCTGATGGTCCTGGATGTGCACTGGTTGCAAATTCTCTCCCTGGAGTACTGGGATACTGTCTGTGTAGGGGTGATGCTCTGAGGGGGCAAGTTCTACTTTTACCAGGTTCCAAGTCCTTACCCTTTATCCTCGCAGGTTTGGGGTGCCATGGGCTTGTGGGTGCCTTCACCATGTCTCCCTGGCCTTGGAGGTCCCTTGTGTGCTCTGTCAGTGCATTTTAAGATGTAATCTCCTTTCTGCATTAGCAGAACTGTTGGTGAGTTGGAGGGGTGCAGGCACTGAAAGCTAATGTTCTCTGGGTTAGTCACCCTCAACTGCTCTGGTGCAATTGGAAATGCAAAGAAGTAAAACTGGACAAGTCTGGAGTATTTCTAAACCCTCTGCAGCATGTCTCAGCAGTGATTCAGCATCCGATATGAGTCCAGCAGCTGCCCATCTCAGCAGAACCTCTGCTGTGATTTAGGCAGCCGGTGTGAAGCTGCAGCTCCCAGGGCACTTCCCGGTCACACTTACCGTGATCGCCATCTAAGGCAGGGGCCCTACAGGGCAGAACGTCAAAATGCATGAACTTCTTGAGCTTCTCAACCCAAAGTGATCTGCCAGTAATGCTGGCAGCACAAAGCTGGATGGATGGAGGTGTCGACTGGACCATAATTTCCTGCCTGATCTTCTGGGCATGGGAACATGAAAGACAAACTAAACCCACTGCAGCAAGGACGCTGTTAGCCCGTCACTGCTGAAGCCAGGCAAGGAGAAATCTCCCTCTGGGTTACCACTGGACACGGTCTGGGGGCTGTAGGCATGTCGTTAAACCAAGCTCTGCTGTATCTGATGCAGCTCGCTGTTATTCGGGGAGTTTCATTTTAAGCCAGTTCAGTAAAAGGTGATGCTGGGTGCACTTGGTTTCCCTCACAGCAGCCTCAGGAGGCACCTGGATTGAGAGGCATCAGAAAAGGTCCCATTAAGCCACAAGGAACTAGCGTGTTTGCACAAAGACAGGGAAATTATTGTAAAGTCTGTGCAGCTCATTCTTGCTTTATAGAGGGACTTATGAGGCCCTCCAGCTTCATGCCTTTCTCTCTGCCCAGCCCTGGCACCACCAGAAGGGCTGAGTGCCTGCCCCACAGGCTGTGGTCCCCCAAGGGTCAGAGCTATCTGAGAGCTGGAACATGGGAAGTTCCATTCAAATATGAGAAAAAACTTCTTTGGGGTGAGGGTGGCAGAGCCCTGGAAGAGGCTGCCCAG
>JAOXJM010000013.1:1058048-1108041 GCA_026413425.1 Tringa solitaria | reverse complement strand
TGCTCTGGGCAACCCTGCTTTGGCAGGGGAGTTGGACTGGATGGTCTCTAGAGGTTCCTTCCAACTCTGACAATTCCATGATTCTGTGATGTTCTGGAGGGAAGGGAAAAGGCCCTGCTGGTGCCAGGAGCATCTTAACCTCCCTGCAGAAGCTGTGGTGATGGAGCAATGGCGCTGCCAGGCATGGTTTGGACTCGTGGCCACACGTAACCTGGTGGCGAAGCCAACGTTTGTCATGGCGTGGGTCACGGGCCACAACGGTGCTCACAGCCCTCCTCCGCTCCCAGTCGCACTCCATGTTCCCCATCTGTCCCAGGGGACAATGGCATGATCCCCTCCCTCTGCCCACTCCCCTTGCCAGAGGCTGCTTTAACAAGTCGGGTCACAGAAGGATATGTTGCTAAATCATTACATAAGCTGGTCCACAAGGTTTCCTCCCTCACTAGCTGTGCAGGGGATTTCACAATGCCCCGGAATCGAGGGCATCCTCACACCATTTACACGCTCGCTCCCTTTCTAAATTTGGCCCTGTCATCTCTGCACCCTCCACGATGGGAACAAGCTCTCCCTTCCCTGCAGTGTTTCTGAGCTGGTCCACATAGTGATGGGCATGGGAAGGTGAAGAGCACAGATATCATCCTGGTTAAGATGTGTTTCTACCTACCCTTCTCCACCTGGGTCCCCAGATGCAGGAGACCATTCACACCTATTTTGTTGTAGACCTCCCCGAGCTATATCTTGACTTGTGGTGGGCATGGGCTGAAACCCTCTCCTTGACTTTCTGCACAGTGCGTTCATATGCTCCTGGGCTTGGCAGCATCACCTCTGGAGATGGTGTCCCACACCCCTCCCTCCAACCGCTCCTGGAAGCAGCAGATGCACCTGGTAGGACCTGACTTGACTGTGTTTAGAGGGCACCACCCAGGTAACATTCATGCACCCCATGGGGCCCCTGAAATACACTTAGGTTATCTCTGGGTTTCTTCATGGCAGTGTAGGCTCTTCTCCCACGTCTGAGTGTGGTTATTCCTACCCCAGCCACCCTCAAGCATTGACTTCATTGACAGCCAGCTCCCTCTAGACCTGCCAGCCATGGCATGGCATGAAGAAGGGGGTTCTTCAACCCGTTAAACTTCTGGAGGCAAGGGAGGCACCGATCAGGTCCTTGGGTGGTCCTCAAGACCTAGAGAAAGAGAGCAGGTAGATGAAGCTTGGGAGAATGTCTCTACCACAGAGGTCTCTCAGGTCTTCTGGGCATGGTCAAGCAGGATTCACTGTCATCTGGAAGCCTGTAGGAGGAACACAACTTGCTGAGGGGCTGGCATGTCCTCAGAGACAGACATGAGATCCCAACCCTTAGTGCACATGGCTGGAGGTGGTGGGCAGTAGCATGACACAGACATGTAGACAAACCTCCCATGTTTATCTCAGCAGCATTGCCCACTCTCAAGGGAAGCTTCTTGAAGCAGCCCCAGATAACTGGTCCCTGAGAACAGGCTGCAACACCAGCAAAGGTAAGTGTCATGAGCACAAGAATTTCCTCCTTGCACCCATCCTTTCCCACATGTCCTCTCCTGCCAGTGTGGCAACCCACCACTGAGGTGCACCAACACCAGGGAAGTCCTTGGGAGAAGGCCAGCCCCAGAGATCCTGAGCTGGGATCTTCATGCAGTCTCCTAGGACTCGTCTGCAAAGGAGTTCGTTATCCCAGACATGGGATATAACCACATTGTTCGTTATGCAAACACGGTCACAAGCTTTGTCCTTGACCTGCTGGGCAAGGGCTGCAGCAAGGAGAGGCTTTGCCAGTAAGTATTGGTGTGAAGCATCTCCCCCCCATTGCATCTCCTTCATAGAGATGGGTGAGGAGGCAAATACAGGTTGAGCTCACCCTGGACTGGACATTGCCCTGGGAGAGTACTGGGTAGAGATGGAAGGAGATCAGAAGCTCCTTGACCAATTTTCTAGAGGCTCCTCAAGTGAGATGGGGACACAAGGAGATGAAAACTGGGTGGAGTGGCTAACTTGATGGCGTTCTCCTGGAGAGGAAGCAGAGCTCCTTCCTTCTCCATCACCATGGAGAAGGTCCCAGCGCACCTCCCTGGTGCCTGCCCTTCCCTGGCAGATGCATGGCACTCCTGGTGCTTGTTTCCAGAGTGACCTGCTGACCAAGGCACGTCCCATTTTAGTTGCTGACAAGCCTGCACAACCCTATGAGCTGTACGCAGTTCAGAGTTGTGATGTTGTTGCTCATCAGAGGTGGGACATGGGATGTGACTCTTTGGGAGGGGATGTCCAAGTTTAGGGAAGGACAGAAGGGACAACCTGTATCCTCAGCCTTGATAGCACAGAGGTGCTATCAGGCACCTGCAGGTTCCTACACAGAACTTTAAGGGTGGTCTTGAGTCCACAGATGTCCTGCCCTGCTTGACATCCCCTTATGTGGGTTACACATGCCATCTGCCACAAACACGGGCAGCAAAAGCAGAGAACCAGGAACATGAGCCCATGGGGGTCCAACTGAGAAGGGCAAGGGCTTGGCCTGCTCTCCAGCCCCAAGATGGTCAGGGGTGGAGCATAGGACATGCAAGGAAAGGCGGGGAGATCTGGGCTGGTTGAGGTTGAAGAAGAGAAAGTTTGGAGGGATCTTACAACTCGCTGCAGCAAATTAACTGGAGGATGCAGAGAAGATGGAGTCAGATCTTCTGAGGTGCACCAGGAGAGGAAGTGAGGCAAGCAGAACAAGCTGGAATGTGGGAAATTCCTCTTAGATACCTGTAAAAAATTTCACCATGAGGGTAGTCAAATACCGGGAGAGAGGCCAGATGGGGTCTCTATCAAACCTCAACCGGACAAGGTCTGGAGCAACTGGGCACCAACCCGCTTCAGCAAAGCTGGCCCTGCTTTGGGCAGAGGGTCAGTCCCTTCCTACCTCAATTATACCATGTATCTGTTAGGGCACAACTTAATGGTGTCTTAACATTGTTCCAGGGTGTTTTATGTCCATTGTGCAAGGCTTTCATCTCACTTTGTGTAGTCTCACAGCTGCTCTGTGTGAACCATCCTTCCTTTGCTTGGAGAAATCAGGGATTTCCTTACTTTCCTCACTGGAGCACCTTCACAATGGGAGATCTCTGGGGCTCGGTGAAGTCTACCTGCTTTGCCAAGGGCCAGCCCACAATCTGCCCAGTGCTGTCGCCTTCTTATCCTCCCGCAGCACCACCTCAAAAACATCTCAGTGCCACACGGGTGTGAGGAGTGGAAGGGCATTTTTGCCCAAGAACAACCTCTCCACATGTCTCAGCAGGCTTCTGTGTGGCTTTCCTCAACTTGGCATCTCCATGCTCTCTCTCAGCTGGAAGCTGGTTACCCTGATGGCTCTCCATCTGCCCCTTTCCTGTGGTCCTTTCTGGTCCCACAGAAGAAACAAAATCTTTCACAAGTGGTTGAGTGAAACTAAGGCTTTGCAAATCTGAAGAGCAGGTTTCCTCCTGGAGAAACCTTGTCAGGCTCTGGGAAGTCTCAGCTCTTCTGGGGCGAGGCTGAAACACTACTCAGAAAATGGCATTATCCTGGGAAATACAAAAAATTCCCTGCACCCTTACCTCTGTCCCTCCTGGTCACTACCCCCCTGAGGAAGAAGGAACCCTAGGTGCTAAAATAGCCCCACAGCAGGGCTTCCTGTCACCAGTTTTGGGGACAAGCTATTTTCGCCCGGCAGATTTCGCAGGGATCCATAGACTTTCAGCTCAGCAGCGCCTGACAAGTTTGAACAGCAAACCCTGCCCCGCGCTGGGAGCAGCGTTGGGCCAGTGCGCCCTTTGATTGCAATCGGCGAGTTGGCAGGAATCCCAGGAACTCGTACAAAAATGCTTTGAAGAGGCCAGATGCACAAGGCGTGTCCCCGTGTGGGGTGCGGAGCGGTGATTCACGGCATCGCCATGCGATGCTCGGTGCGCACACATGCAGCTGTCGGACCGCAGCGAAGACCCCTCCGTCTCCTTCCAATCACCGGTTGCCTGTTTTATTATTTTTTTTTTTAACCCCTCCAATCTTGTGCTGATTGCGCCCCGAATTCGGCACAGGTTTTGCTGCCCCCCCCAGCCTCCCCCCACCGCCACCGCTGCCTGGCGGCCCCAGACAGGGAGACAGACGGGGAATGTGCTTGGGGCACTGGCAGAGGCCAGCACGGGTGCTGCGCTGGGCTGTGCTGGGGATGACACCCGCTGTGCCCTGCTCGGTAAGCACCCCCGGCCTGTGATTCAGAGCAGAACCAGCAGCTTGCATAGAGGCCAAACAAACTCCTTTATTTAAGCACTTTTTGCTCTTTTAGAGATGGGTTTGGAGTCTTGCAGAAACCCTGGAGATTCCCTCCCTTGGGCCAGACTGTGCAAACTCGCCCGAAGAAACTATTGTTTCTTGAAAGCCTCTATAATCTCCCTGTCCCCAGCCCCGCAGCCCAGCTCAGCATTTTGGGAGGGTTATGAAAGAGGGCAGATGCCAGAGCGCAGCGTTTGTATGATCCGCCAGCAAATGACGGGCTGCGATAAACACTCGGCTCTCCCGTGCGGGGACAGGGTGAGGGCTGTTCCTCGCCGTGGGGGAAATGACATTACAGGTTTGCAAGAGCTGGCCACTTTGTTGTGCAGAAGCCACCTGACGCTGACAGCCTGTCATTGATTTGCGAAAACATCGCTTGGCATCAATAACAAGCTTTCAGGAGAAACAAGTAGGACGGAGGAAAACAACACCCAGGTGTTCCCTACCCGGACTGGAAGCGCACAGGCTCAGCCCCGCTCTGTGAAATGCACAGGAGCAGCAGAAAGTCCTTCTCCATCTTGCTGGGCATCAGCCATCCTGTCTTGGGCAGCACTGACCCCTCACCCTGCCTGGTCTTGCTTGGGCATGGTCTCAATGTCCAGACCAGTTGGGTGATGGAGCAGAGTGAAGCCACCGTCTCCCTTGGACGAGGAATCAGGAAAAGTGGGGAGAGGGGACTGGCCTCTGGCTGCTCTAGTCCTGTGTCTCATTAACAAAGCTTGTGTTTCCGCTGTTGGGTTTTATTGAAGGGGCATCCTGGAGCATCAGACGAGGAAGGTGCACAACATTAATCTTCCCCAGGAGTGTGCTCTGTCCTTTCTGACACTGCTCTTGTTCCTACAAAATATGAAATATGGCACCTGTATGCTTACAAGCCACCAGGGAAACACAAAACCTGATGAACAGGAATGAAATAAAGTGTTTTCCTGCTGCTTTCAAGAAGGGACCCAGCATCTGCGAGCTGAAAGCACCAGGCCTGGGGGCAGCCAGACCCTGGGCACTGACGATTCCCACCAAGAGAAGTCCCACAAGTCCTCTCCTCTAAAGCACTCTCTGCTGGGCAGCGTGGAAGAGCCTGCTCCTCCTGGACCTTCTCTGGGCTGATGTAGGCACCCAGGACCCGGCCCTGGGGGCCCCAGGAAACCTCTGCCCTGGGCACCCTCCCCTCAGCCTCCATCCTGGTGGGGTTTGTGCCTCATGTCCCATATCAGCCTCTCATGGCTTGGCAGGAGCTTTGTCAGCGCTTGCTGTGACCTGAAACTGGTCACACCAGCACCAAAGTGTTCAGTTCTCTGCAGACGAGTTGCTGCAGTGTGGCTTGGCAGGGAGAAAATTCTCTGCTCACATTCATAGCCTGGTGTGTCATTTCTTGTACAGACATTTTGTCTTCTATGCTGCTTGCTAAAAAGTCCTATTTTTCTCGGTGCTACCCCAAGTTACTCGCAAAGGTCGCCCCAGCTCTTTGCCTGGCGGCTGCTCTCGTTCTCCATAGGGCTATCCCTGCAAAATTGGGACACTCTTTGGGAAGAGGTGTCACCCCCATGAACACAGCAGCGCACTGCAGTCAGCAGGACGCTCCATGACCCCCCTCCTTAGGGGCTCTGCAGGGTGGGTTTGCACCCATGTTTTTGCACCCCCCTGGGCTCCATGGGGTGGGTTTGCAACCCATGTGGGCAGAGGAAGCATTTTGCAAATGGAGAGGTTTGCAAACAGGACACATTGACCCAGGAGCACCTCGGGTGGACGGAGGCAGGACCCCAGGTAGGGACAGACTCTGTGGCAGCTCCTCTCACCCATGGCCTGTGCCCTGCTGCCTCCTGCTAGCAGGGGCGTCCCCAGGCTTGTGGCACTGAGACATGATTTTGATCCAGTCGAGACTAAGGGAAATAATAAAGTACAAGAGGAGCAGGCTGTGTGGGAGACCCTCCAGCCCTTCGGCTGCCCAAGAGCACCATCTCCTCTCCAGACCCATGAGCCCTCCATGGCCAGGGAGATGGTGACGTCCATCCCCAGCCCTCATCTCTCCCAGCCTTGCCCCACTGGGCACGTGTCCCCCCCCTCCACCTCCACCCGTTGGTGTCGGGGGAGGCAGGTTTGGGGCGAGGGCTGTGGGGAGCTGCATGCCCCGCAGCGGCGGCGCGGGGGCTGCGAGCGGCGGGCGCGTGGGTGTGTGCAGGCAGGGCGGTATATCCAGTCTGGCAGAGGGTGTGCCTGCTCACACGCCGGGGAGCCGAGCCGGCAGCAGGAGCACCTCAGACACCCCTCGGCCGGGGGGACGTATGGCAAGGAGGGGTTCGGGAGATTAACCCCAGCACGAGACGCCTTCGCTGTTGCCTTGCGTGGTGTGCGGTCAGGTGAAGTGCAGCCCCCCTCTCCCCCCCGGCCCCACGGTCTGCTGGCAGCCATGCTCCACTCTCCGCTGAAAACGGCGCTGGCGTATGAGTGTTTCCAAGACCAGGCCAGCTCCACGCTGGCTCTGCCCTCGGACCACAAGCTGAAAACGAAGGGCACGGGAAAACAGCGGGTCCAAGAGCAAGTGATGATGACAGTGAAGCGGCAGAAGCAAAAGTCGTCTGTGTCGTCAAGCGTGGGTCACTCCAACCGAGGTAAAATCCCACCGCGCTCCGGACAGCCAAGGTCCTCTCCGGGGACAGAGGAGATGCTAGGGGGTGCTTTTGTGGGGTTTTGTTTGTAGGGGACAGACCGGTTCGTGTCTCTCTCGTGGGTTACTCTGGGCAGGGAATGTTGTCTCTTGCGCTGGATGGAAGAGTTAGGACAAGCCATAGAGCTGGATGCATCGACTTCCTTCCCATGGAGCTGATCTCCTGGGCATGCTGCGCTGCTCCACATCCCTGAAGTACTTGGACATTTCAGTGTGGTGCCATTAACCATTTATTCCCTGGCTCTAAAGCTGGAGCCACTGCCTGACCTTTGCAAATCCTTCCTCTGTGAGCGACCCCCTGGTTGGAATCCTCCACCAGACCCATCCCCTCCTGTGGGTGGTCACTAACAGCAATGCTCTTCCACCGTGCCATGGGGTGGGAGCTGGCTGTGAGACAGAGCTTGGCTGTCTCCTGGGTGTTACTGCAGGTGGCGGCAGCTCTGCCTACACGCAGGACACAAACCTGAGCTCTGGATTTGCCTCTGAAGCTCCCAACATGCCTCCTGAGAAGTGTGGGAGCCTCCAGAACACCCCAGTGTGAGTGGTAGGAAGGAGATGAGTTAGGAGGAGAGATGTCCTTTTCTTTCCACAGTGGCTCGCGGTGGTTCAGGGGAGATGCTTTGCAGCCTCCTCTGTTTTGCAGATGGGTAGAAAGGGGTGTAGAGGTCCAGGCAGCACGTCCACCTCCACACACCAAGTCTGTGCCATAGAAAGCAAGAAATCAGCTGAGTCCTGAAGCCAGGTTTCCTACTGGAATACCTTCACCAAAGCTTGGCAAATGGTTTTCTTTGCCGTCCTTGTGTCTGGAGAAAGCTGATTTGGAGATAAACCCCGGATTTCCCCAGGCAGGAGCTGCAAACCCAGAGGGTTGTGACAGCCTCAGCACAAAACCTCCCATTTCCCGGAGGTGCCTCCACCAGCAGCTGCTGGGAGCTCGCTGGCCCAGCTGAGTTCACCAGGAAGAAGAAGCCCAAGGCTTGGAGGGAGCCGGGGGAGCCGGGGCTGGGACTGACCCGTTCAACCCCCTCCGGAGTGAGCTGCTTGTAAAGGGGTGTTTGCTGGAAACCTGGGTGAGCTGGGCCAGTCTCTGCCACCTCTTTCAGGGACTGTGGCTCGCCCGGCAGCTTTTCCAAGCTAGTTTGTGAGGCTGAACCTAGTGCTGGTGTGGTGTCATGGTCCAAACACACATTTTGGGCTGGTTTACCAAGAAAAGTTGCGTGGCAGTGGGTGCCAGGGGAAGGACAGATGTGGGGGTCCCACAGGTGCCATCTGGCTGTACCTATTGCAGTTGCTGCAGCAGAGGGAATTGGGCAGCTTTGCGATGGATGGATCTGTGCAGTGACCTGGGAAGGGCACTGCCAGGAACAAATCTCTGCTTTATCTTTTTTTTTGGCTTGCTTGTGGACAGAGACTGCAAGGGATAGGCTGGGGATGGGTTGAGGAGAGTTTTAGTCTGCCACCAAAACAGAAGGCGACAGGAGATGCAAATCTCCTCCTCTCTCAGGAGGGTTTATTACTTAAGATGTTGTGGTGCTGGACTTGACAAAATAAAATACAAACCAGGATGAGAGGCTCTAGAAGGAACTGGGACACTGCCAGCCCCACTTTCCAGCAGAGGGACATTTCAAGGGGAAGTGGGCAGACATGTCTCCCACTGCTGCCCACAGGCATGAGGGAAGGGGGATTATTCCACTTGGAGAGGAGCCCAGGTGAAACCTCTGGGAAAGGGGAAAAAATAAGCAAATTCCCAAGCTGCCCGTCTCTGCTCAACAGGCTGAAGATAAACCCCTCCTCCAGACACTTTGGGGAATGTCTGGGAATGGGAATTGCGTGGAGGTGTGCAGCTCTGGTTTCTGTGTCCCAGGGAAGCTGAGTCACATCCAGCTCCCAGGAGCTGCCTCCGAACACAGGGCTGAGGCTGCCCCGTTCCCACCGCGGGGAGTTTGGCCAGCATGAAGGTCCTGGTGGCTGATTCACCCCGGCAGCTGCTCTCTCAGGCCATTTCTGGAGGGAATCCCAGAAGGGCAAGGTGTTACCATTTATTCTTGGGCTTTTCTTGTGGGCTGGAGCCCAAGAGGGTCAGACTGAACTTCCAAGGGGGAGCGTTGTATTGGTTTTTACTGCTGTTAGTCCAAAGATTAGCTGAGCAGACTTAATGAGAAGCATTAAAGTTTCCTACAACTGGATGTCAGCCTGTTCCAATGCTCCTCCAACTTCAGCTACCTGCATCCCCCAGTGATTTGTCAGTGATGCTCCTCAAAGGCAGCACAAGCTGGGGAATTCACAAAGCCCCTCGATAAACCATTGAGTGCTTTATTCCCTCTGCACCCAGACAGTTTCTTGCATGTGCCTGGTGAGGTGTTGGTCCAGGTCCAGCTTTTGTTGCTGCATTTTGGTCTGTGGTTAGAGCAGGAGCTGATGCTGGCACAGAGCTTCCCCAGCTCCAGGAAGGCTTGTGTCTGTGTATGTGGGATGGGGAGCACGGACATGGACCCCTCTTGCATGTAGTAGGGATGGGAGTTGTCGTATCCCCTAACTGGCGTTTCTTTAGAGGATCAAGAGATGTTCCCTCAATGTCCTGCTAATTGTTGGATACATAAAATTAGCTGGTTACTTGGAGTCACACAGATCAAGGCATTGTGGGCACTGTCTGAAGATTTGGGGTCAGCCAATATGTGCACAGGCCACAGCAGGGCAAGGTGATCCATCTGGGCTCAAACTGGTGTGCACTCGAGTAAGGCAGTGAGCAGAGGCCAGTTGCCAGCAGCATAACCCTGCACCCACAGTGGGAACGGCAGCTATGGCTGTTTCCAAGGATGGCTGCAGAGTTTTGGGTCTGTGGGGTCTTCCTTAGGGCACATCTGCCCTTCTCACCATGGGAATAGCTGACTGGATGGCTCCCTCTGAATTTGTAAGTAATGCCAACTTCCAGGGAAAATGAATTTCAGTGCCATGGCAGGAGAAAAGGCCAGGCCAAGCAGAACCAGCTCCTTGTAGCCAACAGTGCTTGGCTGCAAAGTCCTCTGGCTAAAGAAGAGTTTTGCCAGTGATTCAGGGAGCAAAGATCTCAGAAAACCCAACCAAGGAGTGTGTATCCAGCTGTGTCACGGCTGAGTGGTTATTGCTATCTGGCTGTGGCTGAATGGGGAGAAATCCCATCTAGCTCTAATGAGATCCCACCTCCCTGTAATGGGGTCATTACTCTGATGTCAAGGGAAGAGGATATTTGGGGCTAGCAAGTCTTTTGGAGACTTCTATAACCTTCTGCCTGCATGAGATGATTCAGTGGAAGCCACCCACTCTTCCACAAACCTTAGACAGAAAAAATACCCAAACCCTTTAGCTGATAGGTCAGAAGGCAGAAATGGAGTTTGGTCATTCCTACAAGAATCTGAACTTCTGGGATTTCACTAACGTTTCTCTTCTAGGAGAAATCCAGGCTTTGCCTTGTGCCTCCCACAGGCCTTCTTCCCTTACTAGGTTTTTCTTATGTTTAATCATCCTTATTGTTTTAAAGCTGTGCATAGTTTATTATTTAACTTGTCTATCCTGCACTACCAGTGACTGGTTCTTGTCTTGCCTTTCGCTGCCACAGATTAATATTTATTAACATGCATCCATTTCCACAATGCTCCCTGTTAGCTTTGTGTGTCCAGCTGAAGTCTTTCACTGTTGTGCTTGAAAAATTATGCTTTTAACACAATTCTTCTCCTTGCCATCCATCTCTTAGCTTCAGGGGGTGTTAAGTTGCCTTTGAAGAAAGTAATTAGCTCATCAAGCACAGGCATATGGTTTAGATGGAAGTCTCAGTTTGCTCTGCAATGATCGATCACAGCTACGGAGAGGAGAATGAGGGCAAGGAGAGCATGTAGTGGGGCTCACAATGGTTAAGTGCAAGATCCTGCAATCCTTACCTGTTGTAGTTAGGTTTTACTCTCATGAAATGTCCCACTGAAGTGAAATGAGATTTTAGCTTGACTGAGTTTTGATGGAAATGCCTTGGGGGAATGACAATTGGGGGGTGGGAGAGAGGGGTCCCTATGAAGCCCAGCCGGCACCTGAGCAGCCCTCAGGGGTATTTTCTGTCCATAACCACAGTCACTGGGAGACTGTGCTCTATCTGAGTGGTTCTCATCTGTGTCATTTCTGCCTCTGTCCCATCTGTTATCTGCTACTAATACAGTGGGTTTAGCTGGCTCTGTGTTTGTCCAAGTGCAAATGAGCACTTCAGGGACCTAAACAACCACTTGGATGACAACAAACGGGACACAGACATATGGATGTAGCTGCAAAAAAAAAAAGCACCAGGGAGGCATCTTCCCCAAAGAGCATTTCCACCTCCTACCAGAATGTTTGTGTTATTTTCAAGAGATGATAGTCTGTTTTTATCCCAGACTCTCGGGTCCTGTGACCAGCTTGTGTGGTCTTTACCCTTGAGGTGGTTGAAAAGAGGAATATCCTTCCTCTCCCCCAGGGCTGGCAATACACCTCCAAGATGGCTCTCAAGATGAGCCAGGCAGAGAAGTGTCTAAACTTGCAGGACTAAAAAAAGATGATATTTTCTTTAGCCACCTCCATCAGAAAATCCCCAGGTTCTTCCTGGCCTTCTGACTGAGCTCCCCAAGCAACAAATCACAGCTGTGTGGTGGCAGGAGAAGCACCTTCTCCAACTAGCAAGGTGGCTTCAAAATGCCTTGAACATTTGAGGTTATATATAATTATACATTTATAAGCTCTTATATACAAGTTCTTGGAGATGAAGGCAGCTCTTCAACAACTGAAGAACATAAACTTGCATGAACTGCCTGGACTCTTCAATTTGGCCACGTAGTAGTGAATTTAAACAAGAGAATTAGAGATGTGCCTAAAATGGTTTAATTTTGGTGTCTTCTTGCTCAACCTCAAAGTCTTTAGTGCAGTGCATGGCAAGAAGGGATCCTAAAAGGAAAAGTATGGTCCCCAGGGAGGACTGGTCAGATTAACCCGTGAGTCACGGCCAGAAACTGCTCACTCACAGTGTTAGGAAAAAGCTCCCAGGTGCTCCTGGCTCCAGTTACGTGGCGTTTGCACAGAACAAGAGGTCAATTGCAAAAAGGAATTCCCAGGCAACCGTTGTCATGAGATTGTTTTATCTTTGTGCTCAGAACAATTGTTATTAGCTGACTCTGTCCCCTACTAAATTATCTGGCCCAAGCTTTACGATTTCAAGCCAAGCCTTGCTTCTGCTGTAGCCTAGCACTAATGTCCTGTTCTGGAGTTCCTGGGAAATCCCAGGGTGGGGAGGGAAGCACAAGGTGAAAGACGCAGCTGAATTGTGTCTCCCATTACTGGTCGACAGCCAGTTCCTTGTCTAATCAGCAAGTTCTGTCCAACTTCATAATAAATATGGAGCAATCAGGGCTGGAGAGATATTTATAGGGAGCAATGCCCACCAAGTCGATAGGCTTTATGGAAAATGAGATCCTGTGGTTTTCTGCACAACTGTATGTCTGTGAAACTACCCTGCTGTCATTTATTCTGCATTCAGTGATGTTCTTCAGGTGCTGCCATCCATGCAGTCTTGCTCCTCTCTTGTTGACAATAGAAAGCACATCTCATTATTTATACCGCATCTAGGGGAATCATCTTCCTGAGAAAATGCAAGAATTTTTAGCCACGAACCAAATCACCATAACAGGTTCTGGCTGCCTCAGGCAAGGCAATGAACTAGACTTAGTCCAAGGATCAGTGGCTGTAGAAGACCTGAGTGGCTTCAGGGCCTTTGTGGTCGAGCTTATCCAGTTTATCTAAGAGATGAGTCTTATCAAACAATCAGAGAGATTAGGATATTTCTGACATTACCCACCAGTTTAGGTGCATAACTTAAGACAGGTAAGTCCTGATTTTGTACTTCGTTAGACATTCAGAGCTTCCCCTGGAAGTTAATTGGAGTGTAGGGCTTGCACTTCCTCATAACGGGACTTGGGATGCCACAATTATTGAGCACTTTTGAAAATGAAACTTAAATGACCTTAGACTCTTTTGGACCATCTGAGGGAGGTTAAGGGAATTCCAGCATGGAAAGAGAATGACTTGCTTAATTTTCTCTTGTAGGGATGAAAGTAGCATTGAGTATAATACTAAGAGAGATCCAAAGATTGCACTGCCAAGGTCTATTGGTGAGAGGCAACTGGAATGGCTTTCAATAGGGGTGGGATAGGTAACTCTAAACACTCTGTGTTTAGAGAGTTAGAGACTGGGAGAGAGTAGAAATGGCACCTGGGTTCCTCCTGATTTAGGATATTTGCATCTTTACAAAACATATCTGAGATCTAGTGTCACGCATCTCCCCAGCGCCCCAAAAAATAATGATGGAGCTTGATACATTTTCAAGGAAAGAAAGTACAAATACAGAGTGATCCCTTAGAGACTGGAGATTGACATTTAAGGAAGTGCAATTAGGTTTTTAATGTGTGACTATTTCAGACCCCCAGGTGTTGAATAGACTTGCTCATCATTCACCCATCATGTTTGTTATTTACTATTTATTGAATTTAGCAGTCTCTGCTCAGGCTGCTTGTGTTGATGTGATTGTTAGTATTCAGACCAGAAATGCCAGACTGGCAAAAAGGTTGGGGGTAGGTTTTGCCTTCAGAGAAGAGGCAAATTTTATTTACCTCCAAGTCAGAATAAGGGAAGTGTGTTCCAGGTTCAGACCTTCCAGGATGTGTAGCACAAATTATCCTCCAAATCCTCTCATAAGGCAAAGACCTAAGACATTGGCCCAGTCTCTGACCCTGTCTGCTCTTGTCCACTGTAGATTTTATGGAACTTTTGTGCTGAAAATCTTGGGCTGTTGCTTGTGGTCTGAGGGCTGCTGTTTCCAAGAGCTCTTCTGAAATGAGCATCTTCTATGAGTTGCCTGCAATGGCCCAACTTGCTGCCCTTCTTTCCTATGTTCCTCTTAATGTTTCTACCTCTGCTGTTCTTCAAAACTAAATTCACTGGAAAATAGACCACTATGCTGTGAAGGGGTGCTGCTGGGACTCCTTTCTCCTGTTGACCATGTCTTTTCTGTTTACAGGTTCCATGTACGATGGTTTAGCTGATGGTTACGGCTATGGGACATCCCGGGGCAGCTATTATGCCAAAACCCAAACAGGAAACAGCAGCTGGGGATATCCGGTAAGATGGTTTTTTTATCTGGGAACTGTGGCATATTCTTGGGGTATCCTGTGCAGAAGCACCCTTCAGCAGGAGCAGTCATGAAGTGAGGCCAAAGCCCTTCAGAAACTTGCCAGAGAGATTATGCATGGCTATGGCCGTCTTAGAAAGCAATGCAATACAATGCAATGGAAGAGGATGATCAACAGCCCTATCTCTATGTTGTGTGTGCTTCGGGGTTTTAGTGTGGACAAGATTAAGTTTGGTTTTGTGGATCAATTCCACACAGCACTAGAGGTTTAAGCTGTCTGAAGGATCAGTCATGGGTTCAAATTCCTGCAACTCAGTTCCAGTTTGGAGCCCATCCTGGGACGTACCAAAACTTCTCTGTGATCAACAGTAATGTGGTTAAGGGTGATGCTCAGGGAATTTGCGTTACAACTGTGTAGCTATTCTCATTCTTAGTGCTAGTGCAGACCCTTTTCAGATATTCTCTGAGCTTGGCAAAGAGGCAGTTCACTTCTCTCATAGTGATTTCCAAAAAAAGTATTACAAATTGCCGGAAAAAACACAGGTGAGATAGTACTTGTCTTTGTGCAATCTGAGCTTATACATGCCACAGAGGTCCTGGTCTTGTCCGTGGTGACAGACTCTTGGTACACTGGGAATCACTCCAAACCACTCCATCATCTACTGTGGGATGGGACAACTTGTGCTTGTGTTGCCCTCTCCACCTCTGACCCGTGTTCTGTTCTTTCTTGGATTTCATCAGCTATACAGTAGAAAGGAGCAATTCACAGAGCTGGGATTTGAATATGGGAAAAAAGAAAGGGCTCCTTTCAACAGCTCTGGGACTGTAAAGCAGCTCCCTGTCAGCCATCAAAGGGCTGAACCAGGAAAGGTACTTATGTTGGCTTCAAGCACACAGACAGAGGGTTGAAGTTTTTCCTGGTAGTTGCTAGATCTTCTGCTGGTTCGTAGCATCAGCATTCCTCAGCTTCAGAAAGATTTATCTGTTGTCTTTCTTAATGGCCTCGGTGCAGCCTGCTTGCTTCGAGGCTGGGTTTGCATCGCTGGGTTTGCTGCCGACTGCATGTTCAGTAGGAAGGACCGGGAGCATGGGCATGTCTTTGAAATTTTTATTTACAGACTGTCTGTTGACTTGTTTCAATGTTCTATGCTGACCTGATTAAATCCCAGACAGGGGTGTTTCTGCCTGGTCTAAGACCAAAAGGGTGACTCTGATGGGTCAGAGCAGAGACCCATCCAGCCAAGTTCCTGTCTTCATCATTAAGACAGTGATGGGCCCCTACAGAAGGGTCTAAGCATGGTAAGCAGGCAGTGATGCATCCCAGAGTGTTTTTGTGGTCATCAGAAATGTGCAGCTGAGGGACCTCCCGAGCCAGAGGTGGAGTCTCTGAGTGTCATAAGTCAAATGATTGTGATGTTTTGTTTTGAGGATATATTGCTGTTTGTCTCTTGTGATTCCTGAAGGAAGTTTGTTATGCTTTGTCTAAGCAAAACTGTTCTATTCCATCCATTCTAGTAGTTTCTAGTTGGGGTTTTTTTGTGAGAGAGAGAGGAAGCTAAACCCCAGTGCTGCAGTTGCCCCTCCAGCTCATACTCATGCTAACAAGTGTTGCGGGTGTAAGGATTATTGTTTAATTTTGTTCATTCCTGATCTTCCTCCTTATCATTACAACAGGTGGACAAATGCTAGGTGGTTAGAAATGCCACTGGCTGCTGGTGATTTCATTAGCAGTGCTGGTGAACAGCTTACAAGATGATTACAAAAATCAGGGCCTCCGTTAGACCATAGAGTACCTCGGACATAGCAGTTCAGTCTGGTTCACCATGAATATATAAAGCTCATGGAACTTCTCTGAAGGTCTCTTCTGCATTTACTGATGAGGGAAGGTCTTTCTCCAGACCTAAGTGTCTTACAAGCCTTTCATTCTAGAAATTTTTGGTACAGGCCTTCAGGCCCTGGGCTACTTTAGAAAAAGGGACTGGGAGTTGTGAAGGTTTCACGGTAAAATGTGTCTTACCTAACTGTATCTATCTGAAAATCAGCCATTTGGTCTTAACAAGTAGTCTAGACTCCTCCCACAGCCAACAAAGAGAGAGGTATGAGGAGGTGATTCATCTCCTCTATCTCAGAGATCTGTCAGGTCAGGATGAATCAGTCCCTCTGGATGCCTATCTCCTTCCACTGAGCTGGACTGGAGCAGTCACCTAACAGGTAGATGACTGCAGTTAGGGGCGATGAGTCCCAAATGCCATTGGCACATTGGAACATATAACCTCAAGCCTAAGTCTGCTTAACAAGCTTAACAGACATCACACTTCCCAACCACACTGAGGAACCTCCTCCATTTTGCTTCTTCCAGAAAAGTACTAAAGGTTTACACACATCCACGACCAGCTTCCAGCTTGGGTTAACTTTAACTTCTGCCTATGGACCTGTTTGAAGTCTGCGCAGGTTCTGGGCATTCTAAAAAAATGTTTCCTATTTGTAATTCCTGGGTTGTAAGACATGAAAACAAAGATAAAGCAAATCTATTTTTGAAGACAAAATTGCTGGACTTCTTTCCAGCTGGAGCTGGTCCTGTGAATGTTTCTGAGAAGTCACAAAGTCCTTTGAGATGCACAGGCAAATTCAGATATTTCAAGGAAATGACCCAGTATAGTATTCAGGAAAAATAACCTACTTTTAATCCTTCTAGAGCTAAAAAGGTGTAACAGGAAATCCATGTCCATGTTACTGCTCCAAAGCACCTGCAATTTAGACACTGCTCTTAAATTGCCTTAATCCAAGGCATTGCCTTAGATGGTGACTCTAAATGACAGAAGGGATCCTGTCTCACCCACAGCTCTTAAAAACTATTATTCCTGACTTCCTCCTCTTGTCTTGTTTTGTGTCGTCTCGGAAATCTCAAGGTTTTTGCTTCTGAGTTTTCTTCCCTGCCTTATGATACCAGTATTCAAATATTAGAGCAAAAGAAATTATAAATCTGGGGAAGAGATCAGTCAACACTTCTGACTAAAATCTTTGACATACCTGTTATTAAAGACTATTTTCTGTTTTTTCCACCCGTGGAGTGCCGTGTTTGTAGCCTCACTGTAGCTAGCATTGCAGTGAGTACCCACTCATTATCAGTGTAGGGTACATTGAAACACTGAAACCCATGGGACCGCTCCGGAATTGGGCACTCCGAGGGCAGCAGGTTTGCACTTGGCTGCAGCGTTTCCTTGGCTCAGGTGCCAGGGGTTGTCTCAGCCTCCAGGGATGAAATCCCTGGTCCCGTTTGCAGAGTGACCATGGTGGGATGCAGAAATGGGTGCATGAGTGACTGAAAACCTCTCTGTGTTGGGTGACCTTCCAATCCAGGTGCTGTTGAGCCCAGGAGACCCTTAGAGACATTTGTCTCCCTACTGAAAATGTGAGTTTTGAGTGGCCACCAGTTCCCAAAGCCATCCAACCTCAGGAGGTGGCTGTACCGTGTCCTAGTGTAAAGCCTGAGCAGAGCCTGAGGTCCCACAAAAGCTACAGTGGTGACCACAATTTACACAGACAAACCTGAGGGAGGTTTAAATAAGCAATGCTGGGCACCTAGAGCAGTGCAGTCATGGCAGGGGAAGTCTCAGTGGGAGCTGCACCCGTGACTCTGATACCTCAATACCACCCAAAATGGGATCTGTTCAGCACTGGGCTCAAAGCTCATAGTCCGGTGGCCCGTGGGATGCACAGCCAAATCCCAAGGGAACACCAGGGGAAGGCAGGATGCCAGGATCCATGCCATCAGCAAAGACCCTCCGAGGCTTAATTCCCACCTGCAGCAATGCTGCTCTTGCCTGGGTCTACTGGGTTGGCAGCTCCATCCCCCCATCGGGGGGGTCCCAGGTCCCATGTCTGTTTTGGCATCATCTGTGAAGATGATGCAGTATCAGGACAAGGAGCAGAAGCACAACCAGCCTCCCTGTGCTGCTGCTCCCACAAGAGGGAACTACAGCGGCTTGACGTGGGTGTAAGCCCCAGCATGCTCCCCCCGACACTGCCCCAAATGAGGGGCAAATAAGCCCCTGGTGTGCTGGGTAGGGCAGGAGGCACATTTTGGACCTTGGAGGGTGTTTTGCCTCCATCGGGGTGAGCCGATCTTCATCCCCACAGAGTTGACCTGGGGTTTGCAGTGAGTGATGTTTCTGAGAGCAGCCCTGCTCCCAAGCCAGGGAGTATCTGGCATGTCTGGTCGTCCTCTGATTAAAGCAGTTAACTGAGTTGGGTCCCGGCACATAACAGTTGGAGACCAGTGGCTAGTGGGACACTAGTGTTCACCACTGCTCTCCTCAGGCACCACTGCTAGGCTCTGTGCTCTGTGCTGCACTGGCCCACCCAACTTGGTTTCTGTAGCAATTATGTCTGTTATGGCACTAGTGAAAAACATGCACTTTGGTGATCCCTCTGCACTGGAGACTGTACGTAGATTGTCAACCAGATGTTCTCTGTAGGAGAAAGTTGCAGAGCTTTCTCTCCCCGGTGTGTTCTCCTTGAACACTCCCTGCTCTCCCTGGCTGGCAGGGAGACAAAAATCCGTGGACAAAAATCTCTCATTGTCACTGGGAGCTTTGTTCCATAATGTGTTCAGGACAAAATTTGTCATTTGCTTGGATGACACATTCAAGTTTAAAAGAACCCCAAATATAGTGTGGTTTGGGCAATCTTATCAAAGAGAAAGATCTACAGTTGTTGCACATTGTTGCTCAGTCAGACCCTGTGAGGTTTTGCAAGAGCCTCTTCACTTTGGAATAGCAAGTTGGACATTTCCTTCCCTTGCCAGAACAAACTGAACCATCAGGACCTAAATAATCTCAGCTGCATAAAGAACCAGACAAAAAAGCGTACAGAAAGGCAGCACCCAGGAGAGGTGGGAAAGAGCGGTTCAGAAATAGATAAACAATGCATTTGCTGGTTTTGCAATTTTTCCCTCCTGCAATGGAGCGTGCAGCAGGCAGCAGCTAAAGCGTTTCGCAAGTGGCATGAAGAGTTCTCCCCACCCAGCACTCAGGGTGGGACGCTGTCATGTTGCATTGCCTGTGCTTTGCCCTCCAGCCTGGGAGAAACCTGCTCCTGACGTGTTTATACGGAGCCCTTTACTTCTCTCTGTCTGCTGCTCTAGAAACAAACAAATTGCAAGGGAAAAAATGAGAGCCCGGTAATGAACTGATCGCGTCCTTAGATGCAGAAGTCAGAAACACCCAGTTATCTGGGAGGGCCTCCGACGCGGAGAGGCAGCACCGAGATCGGAGTGTGATTCCCGGGGCTGGTGCTCCTCGCTCTGTGCTCCTGCTGCTCTGGAAAGCGGGAGGAGGAGAGGGACTTTCCCTGCTACGCAAGAGGGTTTATGGAGGAAATAGGAAAGGTCTCCTGAACAATGACTGGCATAATGCCATTTTGACTTTCTCTCTAGCACCAGTTTTATTCCAGTTGAAATAAGAGGTTAAAGATACTTATTTTCCTGTCTTGTGCGACGATTGGATATTCCAATTGATGTTCCTAAAATGGTCCCTCGTTGCAGGTTGAGAGCTGGTGACCCACAAATGCTTATTATGTTAAAGGCAGGTCTTTGCTGCAGCCAGTGAAGGAAAGCTCTTACTCCTTGGGCCTGATAAGAGCATCTGCATGCTATCAGTGCTCATCTTCTGCCTTTCCTCCCCGTGCCTCCCCTCCTTGTTTTAATACGAATGAACGGCTCCCAAAGTTTGGCCTCAAATGCACAGGCTCATTTCCCAGTAGGGAGGAGAAGTTCAGGCTAAAATTCAGGATCTCAGCATTGCCTGGCTGCACGTAAGCATCCTCCTGCATCCTCCGAGTGCAGGGGACTACCAATGGGTGACAGTGTCTGGCAGAAAGGAGAGACCTACTGAACTGCCCCAACTTCTCAGACTCCATGGGGAGAAGTCTTGGTGACAGCCTGTGCTCTTCTAAAATGGTTTCCAGGTCTTGCAGTGCAGAGGGAATCACTGCTTTCTGTCTCCACCCTGCTTTGAGGTACTTCTTTGTCCTTTCCAGCATTTCTCTGCACTCCTAAAGGGGGGAGGTGTGGACCTGGCCAACCTCCCCCATGCAAACGCCCACAGGCAGTGGGCCGATGCAACTCAAGGTGTTAGGAAATCTGGGCGGTTTATGAGGTTTGAAGGCGAGAGATTGATTATTTCCTTTCACTAATGCTATTCTGCATAGGGAGAGCTCACTCTACACATGTAATGGCATCAGCAAAAGTTACAAGATTGTTGTCGGGTGGCTCTTTAAACCACAGACAATGTAATAGCATCACCTTCACCTTCAGAGATGTCATCTCCAGACAGCAGAGTGCCTCACTTCTGCCTTGCTGTGCCTCCTATCTCACTGATCGCTGCACCCAGTGAAGAGATAACGACGTGGGGAACCCCATTCCCTTGACCGGGTTTGCTCCAATGTTAGAAGTGGAGGTCTCTGTCTTAGCTCGGTGAACATCTGAAATAGGGACATGGGTTTCAGTTTGGGAAAGCAGCTCTTAAGGCACTTTGTCGAGATCAAGAAGTGCCCGGGTCGGCTACGTCTGTGCAAGGCTTCATAGGGACTATTTGGCGAGCAGGTCTGAAATCCGCTGAAGCCGGCAGGAGACTCCTCATCGATTTGGAGGCTTTGGATCAGGCTCCTGCTGCAAAGAGGAATTCTAAGATACCAATTAGGTCCATGCCACTTGAAAGAGATTAAAATGGGCTCAGCCAAGCATCTGGTAGAATCAGCAATAAAAGTCATGCACTGACTTTGGTAATGAGCTTCACATCACACGGGAACTATTTTCCCATGAGTTTGCAAAAGGCTTCCCCGCCCTGCCAGGACCTGCACTGACTTGCCGCCCAGGGCTCCCTGTGTTGCAGAAAGGTGTCTTTCCAAACAGGCGGTCGCTTTGTTTCACCCATCTCCGGGCTTGGCAAGAAAGAGGGCAATGCTCGATGCCACTATAAAACACAGCAGGAAGCGAAGAATTGATAATTCCATATCTCTAAACACAGACACACTCACACCTTCCCTTGCCCGTTCTGCTGGCGAAGAGCCCGTGTGAGTACACTGGAGAGCAAACAATGGCTTTAGATAAATAACAAGTTACCTCTTCCATGGTTAGCTGAATTGGTTTCAGCAAATGCCCAGGGGCTCCACGGCTCTGCCAAGCTTCTGACAGCTCTACAAAATAATCCAGGTTTACACTGACTCATAAAGAATAACGACAGGGCTCACATCTAACAAGCTGCTGCTCTGTCCTCCAGCAGCCACTGCCAGCGGTGAGCCCTGGGAGCAGGAGAACCACAGAGCAGCAAGGTCCACCCTGCACCTCCTGCCACAGCCCTGTCCTGTCCTTCACTGTCCCAAGGGTTTCTGAACACAAGAAAATGAAGAAAAATATGAGATTGGTATCAGTCTTAGAAGGACATACTCATCCGAAGTAGGGTAGATCATGACTTCACGAAAGGAGAGACCTTACTCTCTACAGCTCCCTGAAAGGAGGGTGTAGTGAGGAGGGGTTGGTCTCTTCTCCCAAATAACAAGCAGTAGGACAAGAAGAAATGGCCTCAAGTTGCACCCAGGGAGGTTTAGGATGGAAATTAGGAAAAATTTCTTCACCAAAAGGGTTGTCAAACATTGGAAGAGGCTGCCCAGGGAAGTGGTGGAGTCACCATCCCTGGAGGTATTTAAAAGCTGGGCAGACATGGTGCTGAGGGACATGGGTCAGTGGTGGTTTGGGCAGTGCTAGCTTAATGGTTGGACTCGATGATCTGAAAGGTCCCTTCCAACCGAAATGATTCTATGAAAGGTCACTTTGCCATTGCTGTGTGCATGCTGCATCCAAAGTAAAACCAGGAGGGAGAGAACCCCTGTGCAAGGCTATCCTGGGAAGCTCAGTGGGCTTGCCAGGGGAGACCCCGAGTCTCATCTGACTTACCCATGTGCCTCGTTCTTGCTCTTCTTATCGCATGCAAATTATTCTTCCAAAGCCCTGGGAGCTCTGCAGCACGCACCAAACCTGTTGCCTGTTGTGCTGCAGTACTAACAGGTTTTTTTCTGTGTCCTCTGGAGTAAACGCAAAGAGAATTTGCTCTCCTTTTCTCCCCTTCCAGCAATTCACCTGTTTAGATGCAAACCTGCAGAAAGCACAAAAACTACTCCAGAGTGGGGCTCAAATGCCAGAGCAATCTGGGTATCAGCACAGCTGGACTAAAGGGTTTCTTCCCATCTGGATGGCATTCCTGCTGTGTAACCCCTGTTAAAATTTTTCAGCCGTTACCTGTGCGACAGGGAGGATTCACTGCATTCCTGAAGATCAGTTGGTTAATGGAAATATTTGACTTAATTAATTAACATAATGACAATTCTGCAGAGTGTTGGAGACAGGAATGATGCTGAGTGTGCTCAGGGCTGGGATGCAGTCGGGGCAGAGCAGCGGGACTCAGGGTGAGCCTGCAGAGGATACCAATTTCCCTGTCACGTGGTGTTTCTAGGTTAGGAAATATGGAATTTTTCTTTCAATGACATGAACTATTGCACCAGGCACAGGCTTTTCACACCTTGAGCCTTGAACCTCTGTGGAAATAATAAGGTGCCAGTGTTGACTTTCCTCGTACAGCCCAAAGGATCCTTGGGTGGCTTTTGCAGAAAGAGGCATCTGAAGCAAAGAGGCTTAGAGTTAGGGGAGAAAAAAATCCTTGGTCCAACAACAGACCGTGGATGAGCTTTCCCAAGATAAACCAAAGGGGTCTGGAGCAGACAATTTTATTCTTTCATTCTTTTTATGCCTGTTTGCTGTATGTCTTGAACTTCTGCTTGCCAATGTGTTGAGAGAGATGCAGTAGAAAAACTCAGTATCATGGGGCAAACAGCACTAAACCAGCTTTATTTATTTTCCTTTCTGGACTACACAGCTTAGTGACTCGTCCCTCACTTGGGGACCCTGCAGGCTTCCAGGTGCCAGCACTGACATCCAGAATGTTTAATATTGCAAAAGAATATTGAAGTCAGTCCTGGTGCACTTGAGGCAAATCTGGAGGACTTTTGGTGAAGGGGTGAGAACACTTTGAACTGACAGCGGGCCAGCTAAAGCCATTTTTTCATTTGATTAATTGCAGTTGGGTTTTTTACTGTCATTTATTCTCTTTTCTTCCTGGCTTAGTCATCTCAATTCTTACTGCATGTCCTTCATTGTTCTCAGAACATCCCATTATATGAGCTGATATTACACACCTTGTAACTCATAAGCAGATATTCATTGTCTCCACTTGTTTCTTGGCATAGTGAGATTCAAGAATCCCTTCTGACTGATTTTTCACTCCATTTACTTGCTTCCTAAGGATGGAAGATAGATGGAAGGGGACCAAAATAGCATAAGGAAATTAAAAATAAATGCAGGCAGTGCTGGAAGGTCAGAATGGGGCATTGTTCTATGTGATGGCAAGTGATGTTATGAACTCCTCTAATTACAGGTTGGGTTAGACCCATGTGTTGGAAATAAGGCATTATCTATGTCAGGGTCATGTTTGAGTTTTCAGTTCTGCTTTTACGCTCCTGGATGCCATAGCCTGATCATTAGGTGTTCCCAGATTTCAAGGGAAGCTTTGGCACCTTCGTAAGGGCTGCAGATGGGCTAATGTCCTGTAAATTTTGGACCACAAAAATACCCAAGAGGCACTTGGTATTCTGTGGCACCCCCACAAGAGTAGGCTTGGCAATGTCAATCTGCAGCTCAAGCCTTTCCTAATTTTTCCATCCCCTGTTTTCTCGTTGACCAGATGTACAATGGGACCCTGAAGCGGGACATGGAGAACCGGCGCTACAGCTCGTACAGCCAGATGGAGGGCTGGGGCAGCAAGCACTACAGCAAGGCTGTCTGCAGCCCCACCAGGGCCGGCAGCGACTACTGCTTCGTGCAGAACATCAAGAGCAGCCGGAGCGAGCCCGACCTCTACTGCGAACCGCCCCGGGGCACGCTGAGGAAGAGTCAGGTGGGGGGCCGGGCAGAGCACAAGGCGACCCTGAACCGCCAGAGCATCTACAGCAGCTGCAGCACCCAGCAAGGAACTTCCAGGACAAGTAAAAAAATGCCAGCACGGGCCCTCTCCTGCCCCTCGAGCAACAAGCCTGACGTGGTCTATGCCCAGCCCGTGATGAGCTGCAAGCAGGACATGGTTTATGGACAGACTCAGTCCAGCTCCAAGTAAGTCTGCTGCAGCGGGATGAACCTGAGTAAATGTAGACATTTGCTGTGGAGGTCTGTCCATCAGAGGTAGTCACCTGAGCTGTTCTATAGCCACTGGAGAGCTGCTCGCCAGTGCACACCACGCTTAATCGCATCCTGCAGTAGCGTCTAAAGTGGGTCAGATGAGTCACACTCTTAAAGGGCTTATTTCCTTTCATGGGCTATTGTGGAAAACCAACAGGACTGGCTCAGTGTATATATCTCTGCCGTAGCTGTCTGATGTTGGGCAAGATGATCCCCCAGTCCCTGTGGTGGTATTAGCCAACAGCTCCTCTGTGAGATGAAGGTAGGGAGATGAAGAGCAGAAAGCCTGGTGTGCAGTTTGGGTGGCTCTCCTGCTTGTCAGACTGCTCTGATTTGGCAGAAAACAAGCCTAAAAATCAACTAACTGAAGGAGTTGGCTCCTGAGAGTTTGACTCAGAGCAGAGCTGAGAACCTGGTGAGCGGTTGTATTTACTCCTCTGTCTTTCCACCCAGCCCTTGTTTCATTTACCCAAAAGGTCTGATTTGGGTTCCAGAAAAAGATTGACTCAGAAATTGAAATAAATAGCCAAAGAGGAATAATTTACCTAGCCAGGAAAGAGGAGGGAACGGCAGCTGTTCAATTCCTTCCTGTGCAGAGCATCAAGTCCCACTGGGATTAGGAATTATGTAAAGATGGAGGATGGTCCTTCGTGCCTCAGTTAGCACCAGGTCCATTCCTGTAAATATTGCCTACAACAACAGGGCAAGTAAAACAGTGAGCTCAGACACTCCCAAGCTGATACAGCCATGCAGTGCAGCAGAACTCTCACTGAAAAACCTCATGAGGTTTCAATGGCCTTGGAGTGATGTGGATTCGAAGCTGCTGATGGCTCCACTGCCTCTGGCTCTGAGCACCAACTGTATCCTGCCATAGTCTGAGACGAGATTTGTTCTGCATAAGCCATAGTCTTGGAAGACTAGGGTTTGCATGTTTTGAACTGCAAAAGATTGCAGTTCAAGGTTGCAATGTTTTATTGGGCTGGAGAAGGAGGGTCTGTGTCTTCCACAAACATTCCCAGGGGCTACTACACTGCCATTGCTGCACCACTGTCATAGAGGGCCTGCTCTGCATCAACCCAGAAGTTACCACAACTCCCAGACAGATGTGGTGGCTTCTCACACAAACCCTAGAAGCTCCCAAGCTCACTCCTGGTGGTCCCTGGTCTCAAAAGAGAATTTTCATATTGCAGCATAAGTGTGAGACTTAGTCACAGGGCTCATGGCCTTTGTTGTAACTCACACCGAAGACCTGAGACTGTTGAGCCATTGACCCAAGCTGTGATGTAGATGCTGAGAAAATCCCCCCCTCAGTCAGCAGTGTGAGCCAAATCCTGCCCTTTTTCACATCTGAATGTTGATTTCCAGATTTCTTTGGCCTAATTTTCTGTTCAGCCTCCCTCGTTTATATTGAGTAGGAGAAATATGTCCAAGAATGTGTATGGCAAGAAATGTCACTTGCCTGTTAGCATGTTGTCATGAAGCTGTAGCTTCTCATGTGCCCAGTTACTTCATGTTTAACACATGGGAAATTGGCCCTGGCCAACCCAGAGCACCGGTGGCATTGGCTCGCTACTTTCTGAAGCTTTGTAAATCCTCTGGAACAGGAAAGAGAGACGTCACGTAAACTGGAAGTAACTTGTTCTAGGGAATTTCTGACTAAAGAGCATAAAAGTGTAGTGGGAGGGATGGCAGAATGCTTAAACACAAGACTGCAGCTGTGTTCTGCCAAGGGAAAATACTGCTTTGGAGAAGTTAGTCCCAGGCAGACAGGCTCTCTTAAAGCCAACCCTGCTCTGCACTGCATAGTGTTCATGGGTGTAGACTTAGCCATTGCTTTGGAAAGGTCACTTGAAGAATAATGGCATTTTCTGAAGAGAAGGAGAACTGCTGCTGTGAGAGGAACACTCTCCAGCGCTGGATGCCCTTTGGTTAGGGAGTGGCTCCATTTATACACTTCTCCTGGCTCGGGGCATGGCTCATCTGGCAGAACTGGTTCTGATGTGGGAATGTCGGGCTTCAAGTCGTAGGCTCAGCTGGGGCTGTGTCCCCTGAGTAAATCTGATTTGGCTGGGGCACACCCCCCTGCTCTGCCTGAAACTCACTGCGGAGCTGGATTAGTTGGGAGGGCAGCTTGTACAAAGATTTTGATTTTTTTTTAAAAATCATTTATTTGGAAGGCCGTTAGCCCTTATAAAGTGGCAGGTCACTGTTAAGCCTTGGTCTGTAGTGTGCTTTTGTTGGGAAGGGATCTTCAGAGATGGGCCATACCAGGGACCATACCTGGGCTCTCTTTGCTGTGTAGGACTTTTTCTGGCTGGAGGATTCTGCACTTGGAGAGCTCAATCTGCATTTGGGCAGCCTGGTCTTTGAGCAGGGAGAGGTTTGCTTGTAGGCATCTCATTATTAACCTCCGCGTGCAGAAAGAGGGCTTAGCTGGGTAATAGCTGCTGTAGTTCCCTGTTTGGGGATCTGTTCTTCTTATTCTAGTAGAGTTTTTGCCTGTATAACAAGGATAATTTTGTGTTCAGTTTTCATGCTGCAAATCTCCTGTGTAGGTGGATATCTTGTCTGCAGGTTGGCAAACCACGTCTGTGAGCAAGGAAGGACTAGGTAGTTTCCAGGCTTTCAGAAGTGACCCAGTGGGGTGATTTCCATGGCTGTGAGAGGGATTACAGTGGGGCCTGTGATGCGCTGGGTCTGTCTGTGGTAAAAACCTGCTCTGTGACTGTGGACAGTCTCAGTACTGGTTGAAGAGTGGTGCTTCTCAGGCATCCTGTGCTACGGCTCTGGTCTCCTTGGATGGATTGAGATGAAAAAGGGGTCACTGGATGTTCTCAGGTAGCGAGAGTGATGTGTAGATATCAAAATACTGAGAAGGCAAGAACTGTCAAACTACCTGTACTGAACAGGCCCTCTGCATTTGGTCACAAAGTTATTTAATTTCTGGAACTATTCTTGATTGTGTGCTTCCATTTATCAAACTGGCTTCCGCTGTGTAAGACATGGAAGAGCTATTTCTTTGATAACTATCTCAGAAGAGTCCTTCCTCTTAAAGAAGCAACTCCAGTTGATGAAAGCACCGTTCCTCCAGCTAGCTGATGAGTAGATTAACACCTAAATGTTTTTTGGGAAAAACCATTCTATGATTTTATGATAAACTAAACCATGATGTTGGGTTTTAATCACCCCATAGTATTGTGTCTGGTGATGAAATCTGACTTTTGTACTGTTTTTCCAGACCAGGGGTACTCATCAGTGCTTAAACAGTACTGACTTGCTTTGAGAAACCTTCTCCTGAAGTATATTCTCTTCCACCACCCCTGTCGTTGTGGTCCTGCCCCAGTGAGAAGAGCGAGACCTTCTGATGTCCCTTCCGGACAGTCTTCTCTATAACCACTCAAGGGCTTAAGCCTTAGTAAGCATTATGTCATATGTGGAACAACATTTCCAAGCTCAGTGTATCTGTCCTAGGCTCAGAAGTTCATGGGTTATTCAGGTGGCTCCTGATCAACAGCAGATCTCAATGAGCAGTGCTCCCATTTTGCTAAAACACATGTCTCTGGAGTGAGTCCTTCTGCCTGACAGAGCTGGAGGGAGTCTCCTTGGTGTCCAGGGCTCCCTCTTCTCCCCAGAACCCTTCTCCTTTTTGGGCTCTCATGACATCCCTTAGATCTGCAGCCTTTCATCTTGGAAACTGGCAGCAACAGTGGTTTCAGCAGCTGGTGCAGACAATGCATATTTGCCTGCTTTTAACCATTTCCTCTGATGGGTGGTACTTGCAACATGCTCCAAGTGGCAGTGTGTCATCTTGAGCCAGCCAGCTTTTAGCTAAATAACATGTTGCAATTCAGCTCAGTCAGGAAAAAAATTTCTACATCTTCCTTGGTCATCAGATAGAGATAATGAGAAGAAGCGATAAAGGATGGGATGTTTAATGCATCCTAGGAAACTTTGACTCTTTGTCCTCCTCCAGCTGGAACCTGAGGCACAGGAAAACTATGGCTGCCACCGGCTGCCACCGTATTAGTTCTGCTTGCAGAGATGTTGCACGTCGTGCTTCAGATGCCACAAGCACATGGGACTGACAGGCCAGGGCCAGGCCAGATCGTGACACATGGTGGTTGAGGCTCTGCAATAGTCTGTGCAGGTCAACGGTTATGTGCCTATCACTTTTCTATGGGATGCCTGCATCGGACCTGGGTGCCCCTGTTGCACTTCCAAAGATAGAGTCAGTGGCCAATGGAGCTGAAATCTGAGGTAGGGCAGTGAGTTACCTCCTGACAAAGCCAGAGCCTCTCGGTTGACTTCAGGGGAAACCCAGGTGTCTGAGCTGGAGACATTGCTGAGAGGCCAGACTAATCTCACCCCTTGTGAAGGATTCAGGGTATTCTCATTTGTGAAGATGAGAGGTGAGCTGGGGTGTCTGCAGACATTCCCCATCTTAAGGGTTGCTGATATAGATCAGGAGCCATTAATGGACACCTACAATATGAGTTGTCTCCCATAATACCACATGCACCTTTGGCCTCATTTTAAGAGAAGGATGCGTTTTCCTTTGGTGTTCTCCATATATGGGGGAAAGAGACTGAAACACCTCATTAGAGATTCTGTGAATGCAAATGTCTCTCAAGGCATCTGGAAATACGTAATATCTTGGTGCTACTCTGTTAAAGGCCTTGAATACTCTGGGTGGCAGCTACGGAGGAGTCCGTAAAGCCTGGGGCAACCCTTTGGATTTTCCATATGGTCATATTTGTCTACAGTGATGCTGACTTGGCCCCAGACAAGCTGCAGCAGCCTCCTTGAGCTGTGGCTGAAGTTCAGGGACAGTAAGTGTGTGACCTATAACCACTCATTCCTAGTCAGGAGCTCAGTCTCTCTGGAAATACTATAAACAGCGAAAACATACCAAAGTTACTGGAAGAGAGAAAAGGTACCAAGGGTGTTTTCTGATAGATCTCCTCTCTTTTGGGATAAAGGTGGTCAGTATGAAAACATAAATTCACCAGGGCTATGCCACACAGCGAAAGCAGAACCAAGTACCATGACAGGCACCTTCATTGTGTTCAAGGCAGGCTGGATGGGGCTTTGAGCAACCTGGGCTGGTTGGAGGTGTCACTGCCCAGGGCAGGGGGGTTGGAACTCAATGATCTTCAAGGTGCCTTCCAAACCAAACCATTCTATGGTTCTATGATTTTGGTTTATTCTTATTTGGGATAAACTGCCTCTAAAAATGACCATTTCTCAGTGCTGGCTCCTGGTGATGTGAACTTGTCTGCACTGTGTGCTTGCATCCAAAGCAATCTCTGTGGAGCTGTGGGTGATGCTATCCTGGTGGGGTTCATATTATTGCACATGGTGAGGATCCCCTCCTCCCTGGTACCAACCCACCGAGCAAAGCCTGAGGGGAAGCTTCAGCTGAGCTTTCAGTGGCATCACTTGGTGCCATGTCCCAGGGGCGGACATGGCTGCTTGGTGTGGAGCGTGGCTATCTGGTTTGCTCCAGTGTGGTCTGATTCTGGAAGGCTTGGATGTGCTAAACACTCTGTTTTGAGTGTTGTCACCCTGATTTTGTTAATGAATAATGGAACTTGTTAGAGTTTTCTGGCTTCCTCCTCACCTGGGGCTTGTAACCCTCACTACCAGGACAGAAACTTAGACCTGGTTAACACAAACCAATCTGCTAATTCAAAGTGAACAAAAGGTGTTAGTATCAAATGAGAGACTTTGCCTTTCTGTGATACCAAGCCTCTTAAGTATTTGTTTCCCTTCCACACCTGAATCTGATCGTCTAATTTGTCTCCTGTTGAATCACTTCTAATTGAGGTATCTCCCTATTCTGATTGCTTCTTTCTTGTGGAAGAAGAACAATCTTTGGAGCTCTTCCTACCAGGCACATTGGCCCAGGTTGGAGATGGCCATAGTCCAAGAATTTGTCTTGGAGCAGGCTCTTGTTCTGGTAGTGTAGATCTGGTTAGGAATATCCCTGACTGGCTGATGAACAATCTTCCATTAGCATGGGCTTTGCCAAGGTGATTATATTCTCAGGCAGAAGAAATCACTGCTGCTTCTTGGGCGGCATGACTGTGCCCAGCTGCTCACCCTCTGTGAACTTCTCCTGTTGATGAGCCAGCAGGAGAAACAGAATCTTCCCCATCTTTTCCCACACAGAACTGGACCCAGATGCCTAGTTTTCCCCTGCTGAAGAAGTGTTTGGATCCCTTATGGAGTGGATGTGTAGAAAATTGCCTTCCTTGAGTAGCTGGGCCAAGTATAGAACCTTCTTTCTCCTAAAAAGTGCACCTGATTTAGGGGTTTACTTAATTTGGTGAATTAAAAAGAAAAAAAAAATATCACCATGACTAAATATGCTGCATGGCCACTGACCTGGTGCTTTTATTAATACACCTTGCTCCCCACACTGCCAGCCCAGGTCTGCATTCTCAAAGGACAAGTCTCTCTGGTGCTACTCACCCTGGAGCCACCAGTGTCTCAGCTCTATTGTGTGTCTCAGGAGCATGAAAAGGACAAGAGAAAATCACAGCATCCTGGACCTAAACCAAAGATTTCTGATGTTCTGTGGTTTCTAGTTTAAACTTTGTCTTTCCAGTTTTGTGTTTCCTTATTGCAAGTGTAATGGAAGTTTCTTGGAGCCAGGTTTTGATAGAGGTTCAAACTGATGAAAAATAATAGGATGACGTGATGCTTTATTGTTCGTGTAGAAATAAAAGTGGAATGATGTTCATCAACCTTAGAGATCGAATGGTTAAGGTCCAGTCTTGGACCTTGGACCAAGACTGTTGTCTATCATTCCTGTGTACCAACAGAGGCAGAGGTATCTCCAAAGGGCAGGTCTTCCTCCTGTCTTAGGAAAAATGTCTAAGACACAAAGGCAAGTTGTTCTTTGGAAGCACCTACTTCTCTCCATTGACTACACAGGTAGTATGAGTAAAATGAGTAATTTAAACTGGGTGCAACGTTATACCAGTGGGGGTAAGGGAGACAAAACAGTCTTTCATGCTGTCTACCAGTGTCATAGCATGTTATAGAATTGTGGATATTTACGTCCTGGTTTGAGGTAGAACAGAGCTGGCCCACGCTGTGTGGAGGTGAACCTTTGGATGCTTAAGGACAAAATGTTTTACCTTATTGTAAGCTGCTGGGGGTGGTCACCACACTTGGGTGTCCTTTCTAGACCTTTATTAACATTTATTTGGCACAATCAAAATGAGTCTGCATATTCCATGCCTGAAAAAGCCACTGCTTCATAGTAATATTTAATACTTCAAAGGTTTATTTAAAGAACTTAGTAAATAACATTGTTCGGTTATCTATCGGATTGTCTGAAGATGATCAGCCCTTCTACATAGTCACTCACTCGTATCACGTGGAGCAAGAGCTCATGTACAAATTAGTGTGGTTCAAAGAGGAGCTGATCTCCCAACCTCCAGGTAAAATTCCCCATCAGTTGCAACTGGATCCTGAAGAGGGAATAACATCCATCAGGCACAATGATGACCTGGTTGTCTCAGCAGAGCCCCCATGCTTTTTGATTTCATCTACTTAACAAAGCATTTCCCATTTGCATCCTGTCACTGTTGAAATAGTAATAAGCAAAGAGGAGTCTGGGGTTAGACCCTTCTCAGTCCTGAACCTTGTGTAGTCATTTACTTTGATGCAAATTAATGACAACACTGTTGGTGTGAATAGAGATCCTGCTGCAGCCAGCTGCAGGCCTAAGGCACAAGGATGCTGAGAAAAGACAGTAACTTTTATTAGACTGACTGATATAACTGAAAACACAGACAATCTTTGAGCTTGACAAGTTCGGAGCTCCTTTCTCAGCCTGAAAGTTTGTACACTTTTCTAACCTTATGTGGTTCAAGGATCACAAATGACGCTAAATTAGTACAAGCCAAAAAGAGCAGGACCTTCATATTTCCAAACAAGTGGACAGATCTTGAGGTGTTTGGATTTTTTTCCCAAGACTTCAGCCCTGCTTCAAGCCAGAGGTATTCATATCCTTCCTCTGGAGTCTGTGGGCACATTCTTTACCTATAACAGGGGATGATGAGAGTGGCCAACTTTTATGAAGAGCTTGGAGACTACCCACGTAAACATACCCTGGGAGCTGGATGTCTCAGTGCTATTATTAGTATTTCATAAACTCAGTATTTGTCCATCCCATCACTCCAGACGTGCTTGTCGCCTTTTCCTAAGGGATCTGCTCCAGCCTCTCGAGACCATCAGCTGCTCTCGCATTTTTGCTTCCACCACATCTCACATCAAAGGCTCACATGCTGTGGGAAAAGGATCTGCCTATTTCAGGTTGTCCTAATAACCTGACGGATGGTTTCACTCTTGTCCACTAATTCTGTTATTTGAGGAACAGTGAATACTGGTTCTCCATTCATTAAACCTTCCATTTCAGACACAATTAGACATCTCAGACCTCAACCAAGGTTTTATTTTCTGTCTCCTTTCCTTCTGGATAAACTGGCTCCATAATTTATTAGGTTAGTGTCCTCCACTGCATTTTTTCTGCTTTTATATTCTGTGGTTTTTTGAGACAGAGAAATGCACTAGGGGTGCACCATGTGGTTCATATGGTGATTTGGTAATATTTGACATTTTGTAATTGATTCCTTCCTAATAATTCCCAGTACTGGCATAGCCCTTTTGGCTGAACACTCAACCAATACTGTATTTCTCTTTAACACAGAATATGTGGTGATGAGATAGATGGCGGTACAATGACCATCCAGAAAGCCATACAGCTTCTGTGCTCCTCTGATGACAAATACCAGGCCATGGGTGCTTACTACCTCCAGCACACCTGCTTCCAGGACGAGTCTGCCAAGCAAGAGGTGAGCAAACTCCTTCCAAGCTCTGTTGCCACACGAGGTGTGATGGCACATGAGATGGATGAAATTGGTTTTCCTCTACCAAGGATCCATAGGTCCCCTTGATTTTTGTGATGGAGCCTTATACCTCATTAGGAGGTACCACACTCAGGAATTAATTAAGTAGTTTTTTCAACTATTAGCCACCATTTTCTCTTAATAGCAGTCAGTCAGGATTTTAACACAGGGGAGTAGTTACCAGGCACCAGAGGAGACTGTGTCCATGTTATCACCATAAGCTGCTGTGACACAGATTGAGGGGTTTTGGCGATACGGGAGCTGCCATCAGATGCAGTGTCCTTTTCTGGAAGGGACTGCAGCCTGTTCCACATGAATCTTTTGCTATCTCAGAGCCGCAGTGTCAGAGCCACACAAAATTGTCCTAAATCCCACTGTGGTCTTCGTTGTGCATTGCTCAGTGACATTTCAGCCACTTTCAGCCTTCTAAGCCAAAGGGTTAATTTGTAGTCATGTACAAAGATACTTGATCAAACAGAAGCCCCTCTTATAGAGCAGCTTATTTTTCTCATGCTCTTACTCTTCGATTACTAAACTTATGCCAAGACGCAGCAAAGGAGGCAGCTCAAGGATGGATCTGCTGTGGTAAGACTGTCACAGAAGTTTATCCCCACCCTGGTGCGTTTGCAGTCGTGCCAGCATGGGTCTATCAAGATGCCATCCCTACAGAGGTGGTTTCCTGCTTCCTGGCACAACAATGGATCTGGACATGCTGGCACAGCATGGGGATGTTCCTCTGTGCCTTTGCTGCAGCTGAACCCAGGGCAGGTACCCCAGCCCACATTACAGTTGCTAATTGTGGGGTGGCCACACCCTTCGTTACCGTTGAAAACAGTCTCTTGAGCACCAGGCTGTCCCATCGCTTCCCAGAAAGATATGTCAGAGCAGGTATGTGAGTCATCCCAGTGCACGCTTGTTTTCTTTCCTTTCTAAAAGGTGCTTATTCATTTTCTATTGTCAGCAAATCTCCAGCCGATGGGTTGGTTTGTGCCAGGAGGGGCTCCATGCGGGATCATGTCCCCAGGAGACCTGGTAGTACATCCCCGTCATTTTGAGGAGCTCAGCTGGAGGAATTTGCCTTCGGACCTCCCTGGCCTGTGTGTGGTGTCCTGCAGGTTGGGTTCACACCCTTTTGTGATGCTGCCCTGTTGAGTATGGCCCAGTACTGCTCCTGGCTGACCTTGAGGGTGTTTACACCGCACCATGACCATCCCTCTGAGCTCAGCCTGTGATTTCAGGATGCAGATAAACTACCACATCATGTCATTGCATTACTGTAAATGGCCTCTACAGAAAGGCAGAGCAACATTTTCACCTGACGCAAACTGATGGAAGAAGGTGAAAGTTTGTGGGACCCAGCACATTTACATCTAGCAAAGGATTTGGTCCACGGCCATTACTCACAGACATCCACTTCTAGAGTTTAAGCTCCAACCTCAAGGCCAGCACCTTTATGTTCATGACCCATGGCCTGAACCATACATGCTATCTGCAAGGTCTGGCCAGCCGTTACTGTCACCTCTGCTTTCCCAGCTGCCCTGAGTGTGTGCCATGTTGACTCCTTGCATTGCCATGTTGTCCCCATCCCAGTGATGCTCTGCACACCACGCTGATGGCAGCATGTCTTTCCTGCTGCAGGTCTATCGGCTGGGTGGAATCGCCAAGCTCGTTGAGCTGCTCCGCAGCCCAAACCAGAACGTACAGCGGGCAGCAGCTGGAGCCCTCCGAAACTTGGTCTTCAAGAATCCAACCAACAAGATAGAAACCCGGCGGCAGAATGGGATAAGGGAGTGCGTGAGCCTTCTACGGAGGACAGGGAACACTGAAATACAGAAACAACTGACAGGTACACAGCAGACTGCTCAGCCCTCAGCAAGGACCATGCTCCTCCCTGTCTGTGGTCCATGTTGCTCCAGCACGCAAAGGGCGAGTAGCCATGGTGCTGCCATACCACAACAAGGATGGTTTACACTCCTGTCTCACCAAATGGCAATCTAAACCAGAAAGCAGTGGAGGCCCTGGCTCTTCAATGTCCCATAAGGGTTCCTCACATCATAAGTGCCCATTGGGGAGCACCTCCCCCAGGTTTCTCCCCACCAGGTCACCCTGACATTTGCATGCCTTCCTGCACCGTATGTCCCTGTGCTGTTCCCAGGGAAGACCAAGGGTGCTGGCAAGCCCAATATGGTTGGGCAGGTTATCTCTTTGATGTCCCACCTTTTCTTGAAGGATTGTTGTGAGTTTGTTGGTGCAGCTCACCCTCAGGTGTGAGTGAGGTCCTGTGTGCAAGCCTTTACGAGATCCCTGGAGAGATGCCTTCCCCCTGCAACCTAATGGCAATAAACACCAATTCTGGAAGGAGGGAGGATGCTTAGATGCCCACCTCCACATGATTACCACACTCCTGGTGCTCATCCTGCCTGTCTCCCATAGGGATGGACAGAGACTTGGGTTTAGGGCAGCCTCTGCACCTTTAGTTCAAAGAGGTATGAAGTAGGACTTCATTGCTGGAATTAGCTCTGACCTGAAAGAAAGTTTCTAATGCATCGTGACCCTCTGCTTGAGCTTATCTCCCACCTCCTTCCTAGGACTGCTCTGGAACCTCTCCTCCACCGATGAATTAAAAGAGGAGTTGATACAGGAGGCCCTCCCCGTCTTGACAGACTGTGTTATCATCCCTTTCTCTGGGTGGTCTGATGGCAGTTGCAATAGGACAAGAGAAATTATTGACCCAGAAGTATTCTTCAATGCTACAGGCTGTTTGAGGTGAGTCATCAAGCAGGGACTTACTGTAAATTGTACCTGTTGACAAAAGCTGAAGCTGCCTAAATTCCCTTCTAATAAGCTAAAGACACACTCACTGCAATTGTATTAATACAAAGTTCACCTGGAGAAAGTTTTCCTAAGAAAAAGTGCAGAAAAAAATACATGTGAAATATTTCGACTAGTAGCTTGCTTTTTTTTTTCATAAAATTTGTTCTTACAAAGTCTCTGCTTAAAAAATATAAGTTGCTTTGTCACAGAAGAGCTGCAATACTGAAACCTGACAGTGTTCAGCTCACACCAGGAAACTTGACACTTTTTGCCCTTAGATTTTTGAGGCTTCCAGAGAAAATTTTGGTTGCTAGAAAACAAAACAGTTTGGAGTTCAGCTAACAAAAAGTCAGAATTCTCTATGTGGGATAAACAAGCATTTTCCCACTGATTTAATAACTGGTTTAGTACAGAACAGTCCCACTGCCCTGGACTTTTCCTGGCTCATTTCACCAGTCAGGTCAGCTACAAAACGGGAGGTACAGATTGAGCCCAGAGTAGTTTATTTTTTTCACGGGAAAGCCGGAGCCCTTTTGTAGAGGATCTTCGCCCTGACTTGCTGTTTCTCCTACCGCCCTCCTCCACTTGGATGTGAGCTCCTTGTCTCACTGGGAACAAGCGGGGGAAAAAAAAAATACCCTGTATAATTAGGTACTTTCATCAACTGAAGCTCTCCCCGAGGGAGCGCAGGACCGACCGCACCCTTACCAGACATGCAGCCAGTAGGAGCTGTATCTGCTTGTGAAACGAAACGGGTGAATACAGTAGGGGCCTTTTGAGACGTGATACTATCGTCTTCTGTGGCTGGGAACTGTGTCTGAAAGATAGAGAGTGCTGCTCCCTTCCCTCTCTTGGAAGGCACCTTCCCTGTGCAGTTGCACATTGGGATGTGAAGTGTATGTTACGTATGAGGTGCTCCACTTTTAAGACCATCTGAAGCCATCAATGCCACAAAATATTCTATTAAAATGAGGGGGAAAGTACAAAGATCGCTTCTGGAGCTCTCCGTGGAGTTTAACTCTAGGCAGGCTCTTATCCCAGTCTTATCCAGTTTAACTCTAGGCAGGCTCTTATCCCAGACTTATCCCAGTCTGTGGCAGTAATATCCAACACCCCCAGCAAAGACTGATGGAGGCAGGTCAGGGAGGGAGCTCAAAAGGCTGGGGGGAGCAGGCCTGGGGAGCAAGGTGAGTGAGGAAAGCCAGGGAGATTGGGTCTGGAGCCCCTGCTCCAAAGGGTGAGCCAGGATTGCTCTGACTCACTGCCCTGCCACATCATAACGCAGAGATGAGAACAGCCTTGGGTTTGCCCTGGGCTTGAGCCATTGCTGCTCAAGCATTTCTGGATTGCAGATGAATTCATGTTAATGAGGAGGCTGCAAATCACAGTGAACATCAAATCCAGTTCTGGAACGCCTGGAGTGAATATCTCACAACGACTGCCAACCTCTTTGTTTTTCATTTGCAAGCTACAAGGCAATAAAACAGGGAAGAAAAAACCCAACAAAACAACAAAAAATAATTTCCTGTTACTGGAAAAACTCCTCTGTCCTGGCAGCAACCAGTGCTGAGGAGTACGTTACAACACTACAAACTGGTCAATCCCTCTGGTCAGAGCAGTTGCTGCTCTGCAGCTTCTCTGACCCTGTTTCCCACACAAACATCGCTGTTGACTCCCGTAGCTCCACACTTCCACCCATACATGCCTTCCTGATTTTCACAATAATCCTAGATGGTCTTTGTTCAGGCTTCTCTTTGGAAACACCTCCAAGGAGTCAATGAGTCTGTGCATAGCCTCTAAAACAAAATATTGCTGATAGTTGCTCTTATTGAGAGGATGTCTTCTATGCAGAGTTCCTTAATAGGATATTTTCCTAGATTAACTCAGTCCTGAAGAGCAACAAGAGAGCTATGCACCAGTGCAGTCCTACAGAAGTGCTCCAAAACGAGAGCAGTACACCAGGCTTGCTGAATCTACAAAAATATCCTTAAATTCAATTTCAGCCATAGCCAGAACATATCCCATAGAGACTAGTAAGTGAACCCAATTAATCCTCTCTCCTCCTACTCTACTGACATGCTCTGTGATGGCTTTCTTCAGAAACTTGAGTTCTGCAGACATGGGGCGCCAGACCATGAGGAATTACCCTGGCTTGATCGACTCAGTCATGACTTACTCCCAGAACTGCGTGGCTTCTAACCGACCTGATGATAAGGTACCAGATGCTCACCCCGAGCTCTTTGCTAGAGCTCAGTCAGCCCCATAGTTAATAACTGCAATTTTGGCAATATCTCAAAATCCATTTCAAACAAACACAGAGGGAACTGGACTCTTTGTGACTGCTCTTATCCTTCCAAATCCCAGTGCGATCCGTTGTAGGGTTGCAAATCCTCCGGGCCTGAAGTAGAGGTGGGTTTTACAATTTTCCTTTGCCAAACACAGAGACAGGGCAAAATATTTTGGCTCCTGAGCCCTCACTATGCTTTCCTCCCATCCCCTCCCACCGTAGGATCCTTCCAGTGTCTTAACCTCCATCTCTTGCTCTTCCACGACCACATGTCTTCATCCAGCAGGACTCAAATATATAACCCCCAGACTGGCACCACATTCAGCAAGAAGCCAGGATGGCAGGCATGTCTCTGCCAGTTCCTTCCCTAACTGTGACTTTGATTGCTATGTGTAAATGGCCCTTACCTTGGACACATTGGTCTTTGTAGCCACATTTTCAGGTGTTAAAACCTGTGACACCAGCCAGACACGCATATGTCCTCAATGCCCAGCAAAGTGCCAAAATTATTTCAAACTGAGCAAATCCTCTTTTGGAGAGGGCTTTTGCAAGAAGACAACTTTCAACAACACATACTGAACACAGCTCTTTGGAAATGTAACTGCATGTTTTGATGTTGGTTAGAGGTGTCTAGTGAAAATCCTCCCTTGCTCTTTACTTTGGGCACTCTGGCATCCAGGTAAAGGAGGCCTAAAAGCCTGTTCTTGGTAAAAAGTGTCCCCTAATCTTTAGCTGTGGCATGGATAAAGTCATTGAAAGTTGACTGTGGCAAGAGGAAGACTTTCAGGATTTAGCATTTCATGGTGCCAGTTTGATCTAACCACCATCTGCACTCTCTTCTCCTGTTTATCACCACATCTGTGGCAATGGGACCTAACAAGGTTCACTGAGTCAGTCAGCTTGGAGATCCACAATACAGCATTTGGGCTATGTGGCCCTTCGTTCAAGTCTACTCAGCCTCCTTATTCTCTCTTCTTCTCTTCCATTGCTACCTTAAGCAGAGTCAGGAGTTTATATAGTATAACTACTAAAAAGCCAATTGTATGGTGTATGTCCTCTCTGTAGCTAGAGCAGGTGCTGCTCCATATTTTTCTGCCTAATGTCATGCTTGCATTTTTATTCTGGTCGTGATTTCAGTCTGTGGAGAATTGCATCTGCATCCTGCACAACCTCTCTTACCGCCTGGATGCCGAAGTTCCCAACAAATACACCCAGCTCAACCACATGGCCCGGAGCGTGTATATGGACAAAACTCTCACGGGCTGTTTCAACAGCAGGAGCGGTAAAATGGAGGTAAAATGCACCACACAGGGCTTGGGAATCTGATATTCAGCCCCGGGCAGGGGCTGCAAGCAAAGAGCAGGATCTGAGCTTCCAGTTTTTCATCTCCTTGTAGAATGATGAATATGGTGTCCCCCTTCCTGAGGAGGATTTTAAACCCAAAGGACCCAGCTGGCTCTACCACTCTGATGCCATCCGCACCTACCTGTGCCTGATGGATCACAGCAAGAAAGATGCCACCTTGGAAGCTTGTGCTGGAGCTCTGCAGAACCTCACTGCCAGCCGAGGACTGGTAAGTGCTTCTCTCCACACACCTGTGGTCAAAAGTGTCAACACCTTACAGTAACTGATGAGAAAAACATCCTCCTTAAACCCCAGGGCACTATTGCAAGTGTTCCTACAGTGGATGCTCCAGCTGAGGTACCGATTAATGGTAAAAATGGGGTCTCATGGGGGCTATCATCAGCATCCCAAGGGTCTATCCCAGATACACACACTTTCCAGCAGCTTCTCTAGGTTGGTCATACCACCAGTGTCTACTGGTATTGGTGCCCTCCCCCCAGGACATTGGTGGAGATGTGCACAGATGTGCACATGTGGACAGATGCAACCAAAGCAAAGAGAAAGGATGTGTGCGTGCCACTGCCTGTGTGTGTTTTTTAAGTGGGAGGTGGCTCTAATAACAGGGTGGGTTGTGCTGTGGATTGTGGCTTGTCCTCACATCAGAGCTGCTTGTAAAATAGCGCTGATAGATGTCCTAACCCGCAGGTCTGGCAGCGTGGAGGTGACAGGGCTGCCTGACGCCGTGCGTATTGCAGGAGGTAGGGCACGGCGAGGACCACATCACGACAGCAGCTCTGCTGTGCCCAATATCGCTACCTTGGGCATGTCCTCACAGGCTGCGTTCATGTGGACAAACCTCGACTTGTCTGTTTGTGTCGAACTTCATCAATTCCAATTTAAATAAGATGGCTAGGGAGATAAAGAGATAATTATTTCATACGTAGGAGAGGCGTGTCACGTGTGCAAAGTGTTCCACCCAGAAACATGGAGTGACTCACGAAAGGAGCCTTCACTGCTGGGACAGCATTAACCTGCCAGCTCTAATCTCCTGGGAGCCTTTGTTATAAGTCTTTCAATGTGAAATACGTTGGGAACCCCCTTTTTTTTTTGGCAGTTTAACTAAACAGTGGCACTGACAAGGTGGAGAGTGGCTGTTGCAGTATGGGCAGAGCTGATCAGAGAAATGGGGCTGGAACTCCATGCTCCGTGGAAATAAAAAGTCTTTCAGCAATCAAGATCATTACACAAGAATGTCTTTTGGGCAGGGGGGGGAGAAAACAAACAAACAAAAACCAGCTCTGACAGTGTTGAAGCAACTTATTTCAGCCTTCTGGAAGGGAATGGTTGGAATTTGCCTGGATGTACAAAAGTGTCTTCTCCTTTCAAGGGTCTTATTCCAGCTCAGAGCTGGAGTTGAGGTGGGTTTCTGGGTTTGCTGTCACTTGAAGCAAAGGAAAACTGAGGACAAGCTTGCAAAGCTTACTGGAACCCTTAATCTTATAGAAGAGAACTCTCAACCTTTTCTCAGACTCAGCTTTAGACATCCCAGTCCTGCTGGTGTGGCTCTGTAATGTGGCACATGTGCCTCCTGGAGCATAGGAGGGAAATTCGGTCTCAGCCCATTGGAAGGCTGATTGCCTTCCAGCACGTTCCCTCCATTCCATGTCACTGTTGATGGACAAATGTCACTGGTGGTGCAACAATCTCCAGCAGCCTTTCTGGTGGGGCAGTAGCTAGAAATCCAGTTTAGACTCCACAAAAAAGAGGGCAATTTATTATGGGTATGTGCTTCAACACCCATGAACACTCACCTGCACTGGCTACGTCCTGAGATGTTCCAGATTTATATAAGCAAACACGAGATCAGGATCCAAGATGAGTATTTTGGGTCTTCAGCTTGTTTTTTAAAGGTATCATTAGCTGTTCCTATTCCAAAGCAGCCTATTACTTGTGGCATGTCAGGGAGCTGCGAGGGTGTTGTGCAAGGGCAAGGGCATCAGGTTCATGAAGGTAAAACTTCTCCAGCTTATGGGAATATCAGTTGGGTGAGCAACTGTCCCCCCTCAGGCTCGAGAAAGAGAAGTCTGAACCACAGAGGATGAGAGGCTGACTTTGCAAATGGCTGTGGAGAAGAGGGGTAAATGGCAAAGTAAGTGGGATCATGGTAGCAGAAGGTATTATATAGATGTTTGTTTTATAGTGTAGTCATGTTTGTCTGGCCCTGTACATCATTCCAGTTGTGTCCTCCTGGCATTAGAAGTCATGAGACATTTCTCTTCTGTCTCCTAGATGTCCAACGCAATGAGCCAATTGATTGGTTTGAAGGAAAAAGGTTTGCCGCGCATAGCACGGCTCCTCCAGTCCAACAGCTCTGAAGTTGTCCGGTCTGGGGCTTCTCTGCTGAGCAACATGTCCCGGCATCCTGTTCTCCACAAAACCATGGGTAAGTAATTCCCACTACAGTGGATTCCAGAACAATGTCTAGTTTCTAACCCTCTAACCTCTGCCCACCTTGCTTTGTAAACCCCACAATAGGGTTTAACCAAGCTCCAAAACTGGGCAAAGCAGTGTCCATTCTACTGGCCAAAAAGGACAATTTCAGATTGTATCTGCAGGCTTAATTAACAAAATGTGTGCTATCTCAAAGTCCCTACGAGCAAGTGGTGTGCTTTATAAATAATGACAAATCTGCAACATCGCGAGGATGATAGCGTTTTGGGAAATGATTTTGACTTGACTACCCATGACCAATATCATTGCCCTTCCAGAGGCCTGCAGCACTCATTTTGTCTCTGAAAATCAAGCAACAATAATTATGCCGTTACTGTCTAACATTATTACTGCCCCCTTCCAGAGATAACACTGCATTCTTATATTGAATAGCACTAACATAAGTCTGTGCTAGGTTTTATTTAAATGTTGATTGGAACATTCCACCTCTTTAGCTCACCAGGTGCTCCCAGATGTATCACGTCTCCTGTCATTCCAGTCTGGAAATACCAACAGCTATGGCGAGATCATGACATCAGCTTGTTACACTCTGAGGAACCTCATCATGTCCAACCCACACCTGGGAAAGTCTTACTTGACAAGCAACATGCTAAATAATGTAGTAAGCCTGTGCCGAAATGGGTGAGTCTGGGGCAGAAGGCATGGAGAAGGTCATGCACAGACATTTTTTGAGCCCGTACACTCTGTGCAAAGCTAGGTTAACCCCAGAGCCTTCCCAATGCCCTTTGGAGCCATAGTAAAGCTTAATTCTTTCCCTGTGCTTGTAAATTGAGAGCACCAAAAAAATTCAGTCATGTAGGTAGATACCAGGCATGAGCAATCCATGGTGGGGTTTATAAAGGGGCCTCAGGAAATTTGCTGGCTGAATTTTAGGGAATTCTAAAATGAACTGAAGGATTGATATGTTAAACCCTGTTAAAAATTTCAGCCCTCAACACAGGGGATGTGAATACGCAGCCTGACTCTCTGGGGCCTGGGCTTCCCCCTCACAGCATCCTGCAAACCTGGTCGTGAGGGTCAGGTCTGAAGTTCACGCACCGCTGAGATAATGGGATTATGTTTAGCTTTAATGTTCATATTTGTTCATCCTACGGTTGGAATATCCACCTCAAGTGGCAAAGATGCAGCTTTGATAAAGTGTGTAAATATATATACATCTATAAGTACTTCCTCTGGTCTATTCATATCTGTTTTACAGCAACTGAGCAATCCCAACATATTTTACCACTTTTTCTTTTAGGACTTGGTTTGAGATTTGAGGGTAGTGATTCTGTCCTGCTTGTTATCTGTACTCCCCATGGACTGTGCAAAGGCTTCTCACCTCTTGCCAAACTATACGTTCATTTCTGGCCCAACGGGTGTTAAACTTACATGGTCTTTGACCAAGTATTCTCTTTCCTAGACTTAAATCTCTCCTACCATCTTTCTTTTTTTTAAAATACCTTATACAAATAACCTATTGTTTTCTGTTGTGAAAAGACATTCACATGCCTTCTCCATCATCCTTTGATAAACCACTCAAAATCTGTCACTTGTTTCATGGCAACAGAGACTCTCAGTCATTACAAGTGGTTTAGTTTGGACCTCAGCCAACAAACATCTCTCAGTTCCCTGCTTTTATACACTTCCACTCTGCGAGCCCAATTAACATGCGACCCAGCCTTCTTCTAAGTCTTCATTGTTTTGAATGGTATTAACTTCTGCCTAAAGTCCCGCTTTGGATCCCTCAGACCGGTCATCAGCTAATTTACTACTTTAGCAAAGTGTTGCTTAACTGGGGTTGTGCATTCCTTAATTGTCTTGACTGTTTAGTGTGATGAGCTTGGTTTGCAATGACTCACTAAACTGCGAGAGCTACTAAACTCTGGAGATGTCTTCAGTGTGTTCCTCCTGTCTTTATCATGAATTCCTTCTGAGAAACTCCCCAGTTCTTACAAGGTCCAATATTTGAATTTTTCCTTTTCCTTCATTATTCATTTCTGTCCCTGAAGATTTTTATACTGTTCAATTCTTATTAAAAAAAAAAAAAGACAACAAATTACACCCAGGAGCAATCTTAATTATTGAAGCCAGATATTTCAGACTGTTCCCATAAAGCAGAATTGAAAGAGATCTCCCCTCTACTTGGACACCTGCTAGTTCACAAGTTATTGAACTTTCCCACTTCCCTATACAGCCTGTGAAGAAGAACAAGAAATTTTAGGGTGTGATTTGTCCAGTCCTACACCAAAGTGAGCCTCATCCACTAGATCAAACATCTCTACTGGGAGCTGTTGCCCAGGTTGGATGCAGACCCCATGCTGCCCATAGTGATGTTGAGTGTGGTGAGTCCCATGCTGTGAACTTACTTCCCAGCACCAGAGCCAGCAGACATGGAAAGCAGAGGAGGTCTCAATGGTGACCAAATCACCATAGAGAACACCATGCCTTGTTGAACCTTCTTAGTATTTTGCAGAGTTTTCTCTATTAATCTGCCTCAGTTTCCCTGAGGACACACTTCCCTAATCTCCAGCATTGGTTTTGGTTTTGTTGGCACGTTTGTATAGAGCCACCCTGGCATTTCTTTCTTCTGCCAACCAACAAATGTTTCTTTACCCATATTTTTGAACTGGTCTCTTGTTGCATTTGAAGCTGTAAATCATTAGTTTAATATGCTCAAACAACTTTGTATTCGTATTTTAGGAAAAGAGTTCAGGTTACAGACAAGTAAGTGATGGATTTTTTCCTTTCTCATGTCCTTCTCAAATGTCAACCAGGACTCCTCAAAGCTAAGATTTCTTTTTCTGGATGTTTCCTGTAGCTCTATTCTGTGAAAGGCATCAAAGGTACAGTAGTTTATCTGATAGCTGTGGTTTCTTCTCCTTCCTGGAGCATCCCAATTAAATGTTTCCTCCTGCATATATGCTCATCTATGACATGGGCTTCATAGTGATGATGGTATTTGTTCACTCTGTTATTTTTAATCCAAGTTGCCAAAATATCGACTAGTACCTTCTCTTTTTGTTGGTGTTTCTGAAAATCAAGCTACTATATCAAGTTACTGAATTATTGTGATGTCTGATGTCCTTTACATCTTTCTTCTCCAACTGTCTTAAAAATATTCTTCTGTTTATTTTCAAGAAACTGTATTTCACCGACAAAATTATAATTTTTATCAATAATTCTACTGGCTGAACTAGAAGATTTTCTCCAAAATCTCTAATTTTCAAGCATCAGATTTGCAGTTTTTCTCACTATCACTTTATCACCCATTTGTTTCAGATTCCCTTTGTTCATTCACTTTTCCCACCTTTCCTATAATACAATTAAATTTTGCGGTTGAATTCAGCCATAAGATTCTACCAAAATTAATTTTTGAAGAAACTCAGCTCTTTCCTTGATGCTTTTCTGTGGAAAGGTTCTACACATCCACGTATTTCCAATTTCCCACTTCTTCCAAAGATTGCACCTTGATATCAATTTTATAAAATCATGACATCATGAAGAAGTCCTTCCAAGAATCCCTTGGCATCTCCTGTGACATACATAAGGTTCTTGATATCTTTCTCCTTTCAGGAAACATTTTTTTCTCCCATTATTTGATATGCATGTTCAAAAGCTTCATCTTTTGTGCTGCCTTCACGCTTCCCACCAGCCTCACCTTCTCCATCTGATTGGGTTCTCAGTTGTGTTTTGTTAAGTCAGTAGTTTTATGGGTGACTGCTGCCACTGTCACTAGTGGACACCTTCCCTGTGGTCTTTCCACCAATTTTTACAAATAATTCTGTTTGTAAAAAGCAGACTATCCTTAAAATCAACTTTGATTTTCAGGTAACTTGTTTTTAAGAAAGCAGGTAACTTGGTTTTTTCCCCAAATCAGCTGTCCTTGATACTCTGCTCCATGTTCTACGCTGCTGCAGTCACACACTATTCCCAGCAGTTTTGTTTAAGATACTTTAGGCACTGACGTTGTCATCACAGCTCCATCAGTTTATGCTTAATCTTTTTATACCTAAATTGTAGCAGTAGATGCTATATGAAACAGAATCAGCAAAAAATCCTTCAACTTCAGAGTGGACAAATTCTTTCATTTGCATTTGGAAATGGCTCAGATACCAGATACTGCTAATTTTTGTTTGAAAAGTTCTTTTGAGGTGTGCTCTGAAGTCACAATGACAAAGAGTACAATAAGAAGCAAATTATAAGAACAAGAAAATTCCTCTATCTCAGAAAGGGAGAAACAACATGGAACAACATATCCTTGAAAAACAATGTCCAGGAACATGCACTGACCATCATCTAATCACAGATAATTCTGGGTTGATTGTTTTTTAACAGCTTCTCAGCCACAAGTAATTTTACAGCCACAATATTTTTTTTAAACACAGTCATTCTGATGATGGCATCAAAAGGTTGTAACCGAAGAAGTGATTTTGCAATAAAACCTAGTTCTCTTGTCCCCTAAGCATTGCTCAAGAGTTTCTGATGGTCTGCAGCTCCTCCTTGCAATACCAACGTGAGCAATCTGCACAACCCCTTTGCAGTTTATGACCAGGTTAAATTTGCTAATTTCTTTAGTAAAAACTGCCATGCGTGTTAGAGAAATGCCCCAAAGTTTACTGAACGCGGTTACGTTCTTGTCCTTTCGCACTCAGAGTATGGTGCTTGCACATCCCAGGTTGTCCCTCATGTCCACTCTCAGCCTCTTTTCTCTGATGAAGATTACTTTGAGGATACGATGTTTTGTGACACTGTGTCATACAGGGAGGGTCCCGAGTCTGGTCTGGTACCTCTCCATCGCCCTGGCTGAGACAGGCTGGGGCTGTGGCACTGAACCCAGACCAGGAGTCTCCTACAGGCAGGACGAGGTCCAGCAGATCAGGAGAAGCGATAAGAACCAGCAAGGAGGCTTATATCTAGGTTGTCATATGAAATGTTCCAAAATTATAAAAGGTACTGCTTATGACTCACGGTTTCGGAGATGTTACGTGAGCAAGTATCTATTAGCTTGTGCTGAGTAAGGACTTATGGTTGCAGATGTTGTTATTACGAATGCTCCCATCTCCTCTGTCCTCACCAGGCAGCGCAGAGCCCGTTCCTCTGCTGCCCTCCCAAGTGATAAGCCCACACTGTTCCCGCAGACTCCAGGGAAGGGTTGGCACCATTTCCCTTCTCTTTCCCAGATTTCACACTCCAGAAACAGTCCTTCAGCTCAGCTCAATGCCCATTTTTCCACTCAAATCCTCCCCTCATTTGTCCTGTGCTGGTCCCAGAGGTTGTTGTCGCGAAACATTGTCGAGAGAGCAAAGCAGGTTTTATTAACAGTCCTCGGTCAAACCTAGCCTGCCTCCCGGCTGGAGATGGGCTCATTTAAAGGCTGTGGGTAGTGCATGTGGGTCGCTGCTCTGTGACTGCCTCAATTCACCACGGTTGCTTTCATCTTCCCAGCTCCTGTCCAAAAGCGGCCGAAGCTGCTCGCCTCCTCCTGACAGATCTTTGGTCCAACAGGGAGCTCCAGAGTGTGCTCAAGCAGGTAAGGAAAACACTTCTGCTTTTCGGCTGACAAGAGCAACCCTGGTCTTGACTCGCTTGCTGCAATTCACAAAGGCAATTCAGCAGCAAGTTGGGGCAGTGGCTGGGAGGAGCCCGGGTGCTGGGAGGACCAGGATGGTCTCAGCACACGGGCACCTACCAAAGATCCCAGCAAGAGGCAGCGAGTCAGAACCAAACTGCTGGGACTGACTTTAGGGACTATGTGGACGGCAGCGTGTCTGTGTCGGACAGCTTTCACCCTGGGGATGACGCTAGCTCAGGTGGGCTCCTCTGTGATGCTTCTGGGGTCGATGGTGCCCTGTTTGCACGGCACTGTCCTGTGCTGGGAACAGAGTGAGACATTTCATGCTAGCTTGTGAGAGTCCTTTCATTGCAGTCCATCATGTAGGATCAGCCTGCCCCAACAGGTTCGTTCTCTCTTTCCCCTCATTTTCTTCTGTGTCCATAACCCTACCCTGTGGTTACCTCGCCCCTACAGTCAGGGTAATCTTTTAAACCAAGAAGAGGAGTATTTAGGATTTGTTTTGCTCCCTGCAACAGAAACTGTGAAGGTGCAGAGACAGACGGGGCTCCCAGCCAGCTCCCAGCTGCCCGTGGCTTGCTTTGAACAAGCTGGGTTTTTCCAACTCCGCAGCAGCAGCACCTGCAGAGAGTAAGGGACCAAATTAAAGAGAAGGAGTAACATCCACAAAGGGGATTACCCCGGGGGCAGGAAGGGAGAGAGTACCTAAACATCACTCTAGTATTAACGGTTAGGGACTTTCTCCACGGGAGCTCATGTAGCTTTGTGCCAGGCTCTGCTCGGGGGCCTGGGCCAACTCATTTTGATGTGACTGAGTCTCTCCTGGGCTCACACAGATGTTCATTGCATAGGTATACACCCAATGAGAAGGATGGGAGTCTGAGAAGACATGTGTATGCATCATGCATATATCTGTGCTGGTTTTGCCAGGATGAGGAATAAGATGAAATAATATCCAGTGAAGGATTAAGTAAAGGTTTCCTCCGGCAAAGCTGGAGAAGTCCAGCTCTTGGTGGACAGAAAGCAATGCAAGGGAGATGAAGTCCATCAATAAGGGTGATGGTTCATGTGTTGAAGGCACGTAGAGGGAGGTCAGAGAAGGTTGTTTGAAAATGAAGCACACTTTAAGAGGAGGACAGTGTGAGGCAGGAGGCTCTCACAACAAAAGATAGCTGTCAGTTTTGAAACCGATACGTACTCACTGCTCTTCATATATGTCTTTCAGCAAGGATTTGATAAGAACATGATGGGATCTTTATCTGGAACAACCTTCAGGACCCTCTCCTCCAGATTTTAGGAGCCTCTCCACACACATTCAGGCTGCAGGTGAGAACAGGGCCCTCAGGCGTGGGGAAAGGGTGGTTTGGGGGGCAAAGAAGTAGTGTGTCAACCTCATGAGTTTTTTTCTATTTTCAATCTCCACTATTGTGGGTTGGTAGTTTTTCATCACGAATCCTTCAGTTCAAACTTCAAAGTATTTGTTTCGGTGAGAATCAGGAGCTGTGCTGTTCCTGGGTTTAGTGCAGATGTTGCATTTTAGACAATCCCGGTGTGGATGCCACAGGACAGACAAAGCTGCTGGACCTGACTATGCTTCATCTGTCTCTCTTACTTACTTTGCCAAGCAATAACTAATTACTTGCATTTCATCAAATTCTCTCAGGTGGGGCTTTTGACAGGATTCTCTGACAGTACTTTCATTCCTGAATTTTGAATAATGTTATCGAGATAGTGTCAAAAACATACAATTAATTCCAGCACATACTACAGCATTAACCATCACCCTTAAGGATTTTTTGAGCATTTAATAATCTACCTGTAAACCTCATGTCAGGATTCAGAACTGCATGCTGACATCTGAATAATCCCAGTAGAGAAACCAAGTTAGAGAAATCATGGGCAGAACTTCCAGAGCATCATTATGATTTTTTAATCATAGAATCATGAAATCATAGAATGGTTGGGTTAGAAGGGACCTCTAAAGGTCATCGAGTCCAACCCCCCTGCAATGAGCCCAGACATCTTCAAGTAGATCAGGTTGCTCCAAGCCCCCTCCAACCTGGCCCTGAACCCCTTCAGGGATGGGGCAGCCACAGCTTCTCTGGGCAACCTGGGCCAGGC
>JAOXJM010000013.1:1039991-1057784 GCA_026413425.1 Tringa solitaria | reverse complement strand
TCCAACAGCTCCATGTCCTTCTGATGTTGGTGGCCCCAGAGCTGGAGGCAGCACTGGGGGGGTGTCTCCCCAGAGCGGAGCAGAGGGGCAGAATCCCCCCCTGGCCCTGCTGCCCACGGGGCTGGGGATGCAGCCCAGGGTGTGGGGGGTTTCTGGGCTGCCAGTGCACATTGCCAGCCCATGGCCAGCTTTCCTCCCCCAGCACCACCAAGCCCTTCTCAACAGGGCTGCTCTCCATCCCTCCACCCCAGTCTGTGCTGGTACCAGGAGTTGCCACGACCCTGCTGCACGACCCTGCACTTGGCCTTGCCGAACCTCATGAGGGTCTCACAGGCCCATTTCTCAGTACGAAACGAGCTTGAATCTGAAAGGTACTTTTTGATTCATAATTCTCACTGAAAGGAAAATCATTCTCCCCTTTTCAAATATTGTATCTCTCTATGGTGGGGACTGAGATTATCCATAACAAATTATTTGCTCTCTTCCCCAACGTGACCTTTGCAATCAGACTAAGCACAGTCCCGATGTAAGAAAAAATGGTGCAAAAGTCCATTTCTTTCCCTCTGCCCAGGTAGGGATTTCATTTCTTGCTCTGTTGGGATGTTTCCGCTGACATTCAGAGGAATGTGGAAGTCTTATGGAAAAAGCTATGGGCAGTATATGAACTGGGTACAGGCCAAGAAAAAGGATTAAAAGTTGGTTTTGAATGTAATTAAAAGATTTCTGGAATGCTTTAATTACCTGGGGTTTTGGTTTTTCTTTGTTTTTCTCCATTTCAGAATTTGGAATTGGTTCATTATCCAGGAAGACAACCCTTTCATGATTACTTAGGATCTTAAAGATGTAGAGTGTTTCTGAGTTTAACTCAACTGTAAAGCAAACTAAACATACAGATTTCATGTGGATGATACTGATATTTTTAAGCATTTTCTTCTTTTTAGGGGGGAGAAGGGACTTTTATTGAGGTTATACTTTCTCAATGTCAATAGTTGTTTGGGTTTTTTTTTGCAAAGACTGTGTCTGTGTAACTATGTACGTGTTGCTGTGTACGTGTGCATGCAGGAAGCATCCGTGCACACACATGGCGAGTAGGATCTTCCCACAGGCTTAGTCCCCTGTTGTCCACCAAAAGTCGGTGTGAGTCGTGCCATTTAATCCCCTTGCAGAGATTTTCCCAATTCCACCAAATTCCGTGCACCAAATACTGCCGCACTAAAAACTTGTCACAGCATATTTTTACCCACAAGTTTTACAATTGTTAATTTTAGATTGAATCCCCCCCACTGCATATGGCTGTTATAAACACATACACACAACAATACTCTTCTTTACAAAGGATGGTTATTTCTAATGTTTATAAACACAGGTTTCTTTTCTGCTTATGATTTTTTCTCCAATGAGCTCTTATAGTTATTAGTACTTTCTTTCCTGTCAACTGAAGTCTTTATCTCAAGAAGCAAATTGATGTCTGCAAATTCTCTCCCGGGTCTCAGTAACCCTTCTCTGAAGACATACGTGAGGGGACAATTGTAACATATCTGCAGAGCATGAATATTACCGGATCCCAAACCATTTTGAGCGCCAGAACAACTCAATCTCATGACTGTACCTGGACAAATGTGGCATTTGAGAAGTTGAGCTGGAGACAGGCAAAGCTTTTTTTCCCCTGGGAACACTGACTGCCACACAGGACTGAAAAAAGTGAGGGATGTGGCTTTTTTAATCACACTTTGTTTTTATTGATCAATGTAAAGAAATAGTATTAATATACAAAGGAATGTAAGCACTTGTGTGAAGTCAGGTTTGGAAATATTTTATTTCTTGGTATCTTTAATTACATGATCACCTTGGGATGCTAAGGCTGTGAGAGGGGACTGCTGAGCTCATTTTAGGGCAACCCGTTCCTTATAACAGTAACCGTGTGATGAAAGAGGCTGATCTTCCTCTCTCCAGAAGAAAAATATCCTCTACCCATCCCCACAGGGGATGCAACTCAGATCCGCAGGGAAAGGACCAGCTGAGGATGCATTTGCAGGCTGTCCCACAGGCACGGTTGCTCCTTCTTCACACCGTGCAGGGGCACAGGACCCCCTTTTGCAAAAATCCAGGAGGCAGGAGGTGTTTGGGAAGGATGAATTATGGAGCTGAGTCTAGAAAGGGAAAAACTGTCTCATTTTTTGTGAGTGTCAGACTCGTGAGTTGATGGAAATCACCACATCCCCATTCACTTCACAGAGACAGAGTGACTCATGCCCGCTAAAGAGCCGTCCGTGAAGTTCAGATTGGCTCTGACACAGCTCTAGGTTTAAGAAACACGGTGGCACTTGTTCATCCCCCATTTAGGCAGAGAGGGAGCATGTGTCCACAGAGGGAGATCATTTTCAGGTTGGTTCTTCTCTTGGACTACAAAGGGTGGCTTAATCTTGTGCACTTTAATGAGTAGCAACTATTTGCTTGCCTTCACCCACGTTCAGTCGAGAGCTTTCTGCGCAGAGCTCCCAGCCAAATGAGAGAGAAAAAAAAGCACCTTTGAAGTGGAGAGCTAGAACCAGGAGAATCCGGTAGGACAGTTTCAGGAGCATTTAAAGAGCAGGGAAGGAGCCCCAGCCCATGGACATGCCCTTGCCATACCTGCCAGCTCTTCCTTGGCTGGATGCAGATTCTCAGGTGCACGGTTCAAAATGTTTTCAGCAGGACCCGAGATGATGGATGTCCAAAACAGCCACAGTATCCACAGGGAGGATTGTTACAGTTTTGGTGTAAAAGTATGTTGCGTGCAATTTTGCATTCAGATTTGTTCCTGTAATTACATGTTTGACAGAAGTCCTGGGAGCTAATGTTTTTCTGTGTAAAATTAATTGGAGAAACCTAACTACAAAATGTAATGATGGAATATTGAGGAAATTTATTCTAATTGGCTGTTATTTAAGCTTTATTTTAAAACACTGCTGCTGTTTTCACCGGTAATGCAATTTACTGAATCACTATCCAAGGCACAAAGAACTGCAGCTTGATGATCATCATCTCACAATTAAATTTACAAGTACTGGAGATTTCATTAGTAAGTATTAGACTCAAAGAGACAGGTATGTTCATTCACATAAATTTTATTGAGTACAGCAAAGTTGTTTTTTCCAAAGCTAATAAAATGATAAAAATAAAATCTGTCTCCATCCTCAGAGATCTTCAAAACATGACTGGGCACAGCCCTGAGCAATCTCATCTGGCTTTGGCATTGTCCCTGCTTTGAGCTGGGCAGACCAGAGAGGTTCCTTCCAATCTAATTTTTTTTTATGATGCTGTATGTTACTGCTTTCATACCTCAAAATACAGCTAACTCAAGAGAGCAGTGGGCTGTGTGAGCTACAACTGCTCTGCCATCCCAGGGCTATTCTGCAGCTAGTTCTTCCCCAGGAAATTCTCTGATACTCAACTTTTTTTTCCTCTCAGTCTCTCTTTTTAAAATCTGGACTGCAGACTATCCAGTCCCATGAAGTGACACGGATGCCCGATTGTGAGAAGAGAAAGGAAAATCAGTCTACCCAGAGTAACTGGTGTTACTCATATTCAGCAATTTTGGGAGCTCAGTGAGGTTCCCCTCATCGTAAATGGATGCTGTTTGCACTTCCAATACAATTTTTTTTTTCATTCTAGGGAGACATAGTTTCTTAAAGGCGTGTTTTTAACTGTGACATCCTCTTTGATGAGCTGTTTTCGTGTTTCTTGTGTGTTTAAGAACCAAGGTAGAGCATACTCCCTTGACAGGGACAAGGGTAGGTCTGCAGCAAGTAGCACATGCCTGGGGTAGTAGTGATGGAGAACTACTGAGGAGGGGAGGACCATAGGCAGCAGTATCGTTAGCTCTGCTGGCAGCAGAAGTAAGAGCAGTTGGGGCCTGATTTGTGCACAGGACACGCAACCATGTAAATAAATACCATACTTGTTTGTCCTGGGCTTAGCAGAGCTTTTTGGTCTATTTTCTCATAAATGCTTTGTTTTGTGTATGTACAATCCAACCCACCAGAGCATTTCAGAAGCCTCATGGACAAGTAGAAGGCAGTAGGCAGTTTTATTCCTCTCTGACCACACACACCAGTTTGAGACCAAGTTAGCCTGCCAGTCCATAGCTATACAGTGTATTCTGTAAGATATAGGTATGTGAGAATAATGTATCAGAGTTTTGTTTTGGCTGTACTGTATGTATTTGCTTCATTGGAAAAGCTGAAATCAATAAAAATTGCTGGAATTTCTTCAAGCTTCCTGTTTTGAATGGTTTTATTTTGTGTATCTTGCTCAGCATTAGGAAAGAATAAAGCACCTCTTGAAACATTTGTAAAATCCAGTTACCCTGCAGCAGTGACCAGTCTGGACTGTTCTGCCTTATGCCAATATGAGGAATGAAGCTGTAAATCACGTTTCCTCCACCATTACATCCTTGGCAAGCCTCAGTGGGTTTCTCTCCCATGACCTTTTACAGTCACCACTTCAATCCATGAAAAATGTAATTATCAATAGCATCACTTTTGTCCCTGCTGTATGGATCCACATCTTGTTGTGGGGAAAAAAACATACCTTAGTTTCTTCTGAACCCGACTCTTATGAGCTGTGTTTGAAGCTCCCTAGGTCTTATATTTAAAAAGTGTGATGAGTCAATTCTCCCACAGTTTGTCTTTGGTCCAGGCTGGAAAGTCCTAGCTCACAGACCAGTTCCTCAGACGGATGGAGCCATCAGCTTGTCACATGCAGTGACCTTCCTTGAACATTTCCCAATTAAACTATTTCCTTTCTGAGACAAGGAGACCAGAATGGCACAGCGTATGCAAAGGGTGAGCAAGGCAAGGGTTTACGTAGGGACATCACAGCCACCTTGTTCTCTTCACCTTCCCCAACGATTCCTAACGCACACCTTGGTTCCTGCAGCTCTGTCGAGGGTTGGGCTGTCACTGGGGTGGGCTGTCCATCATAGAGTTCTCTCCAAGTGCTCATGGTCATCTCCAAGCCCATCATTTACATGTGTAGAAAAGATTATTTCACCGCAAGTGTATCACTTCCCATTTCTCTATGCTGATGTTTGTCTGCCATTTATCACCCTTTCCTTATTGGTCTATAGTTCCCCAAAACTTTACACACAGACATGACCTTCACTCCTCAGGTATGCAGTAGTGTGGGTTTCCCTGTATCAGGTACAGGATGTTGTAGAAATCTTCCCCATTTCTCACAGGCATCACAAATTAAAAAACATAAATACACGATCTTCTCTGTTTTTCTCCTTTCTGAGGACTCCTTTCACCCCACATATTTATTGGCCCTCAAGTCTCCGCAGAAGGTCCTCATGTATCTGAAAACGGTCTTACTATTTGTGGCTTATTCTTCTGACTTCAGTTTGTTGTTCCTTCAACTCCTTTTTGGCATATTTAGCATGGTTTATGTTGAACCTGGCAGAGGTTATCAAACCTTCCTTATTTCTGTCTTCAGCTATTTGAAAGACACCTTCTGATACCTTCCTTCTCCTGCTGCTTAATCAAGCCCTTCCTTTCTGCCCTTCCTCAAGGATTTCTTAACTGGCGGGATGCACTGAGATTGTGCTTCAATAGGATAAGCACAGTCAACACGGCCTGTGAAGTTTAATACTCCCTTTTTGCTTCCTCCTGACAAGAATCATCTTTTTAAGTTCCTCTTTTGATAGATGAGTACATGATGGTGTATATTTAAGCTTTTGTTGATCCAGATGTTGATGTTACAAAGCAGCTCTATAAATGTAAGATTTGAGGCCAGACCTTTCATGCTAACCAGGACCAAATTTAAGGCTGCATCTGCTTTGGGGACTTCTCAGCCTGGACCATCAAAGTGTTGTCAACAGGAGTTTGGTCTCTGCATCACAGTAACTCAAGCCCAGTCAACATGGGGGTAGCTGAAGTGCAGGATGCAGAAAAGACTTTATACTTCTAGTACTGGGTGACACCACTGTAGTGCATAAACAGTCGGCAGCCTTACAAAAGAAATAAGGAAGCAGCATCCTCTTGATCTCCTTCAGAAGATGGCTCTTCAAAGAAGAAACCTGGCAAAGGGGAATGTGATCTCAGCTACAAGGTGTGTTTAGTTCATTTACTCAAGGCAAGGCTGAGGAATAATCCTTACCACTGACAAGTATCTTATGAAAAGAGGATTCACAGCCTATCAGACAGGCTTGGCACATCCTGGGAATCCCTGCATGGGAAAAGGGACTGGTGTCACCCGGTGCCATGTTGCTCAGAGCTCCTTTCCAGGAGCACCCTCTGCTGCTCTGCTGAGATTTTGGAAGGGTGGGCAAACATTAAAGGATTAAGCACAAAGGCAAAGCACCCAAACCCAAACTTCTTAACCAGTTTTGGGTGGACCATGTACCTCAACACTTCAAAACCTAAATTGCATTGGCAACTGTGATCATTCCTTACTTAAGCTGTTTTTAGTCCACAGTGCAGCAGGAATATTTGCAACTAGTTCTGAATGCAATTCCCAAGTCTTAAAACAGTCTTAAAAAAGTCTGTTAAGGGACAGTGTATCCAGAAGTCCTCAGGAGGGAGGCTTAAATATTGATAATGTGTATTGATATTGATATGATATGTCCAGTATTGATATGGTGATGTCCATTCTGCACCTTCCTCAGGAACAAATCACATCTGAAGGCACACCTAAGGAAGGTCATATAAATTATAGGCTAGAAGAGCAAGTTGTCTTCTGAGTCTAGCACAGATGCAGAGTGTCTAAAATTAATGCAGATGAGTCCTACCTCTGTATTCTTGAACAGGCTCTCTGGACACTGAAGAAGGACAGAACATGTCACTGTAGCTCTCAGAATAATTCTCCAATTTAGAAATAATAGTTACTCAGCAATGGAGCCGATACACGACTACATGCTTAGAGTCCTCTCTATTCATTTGCAGCATGTAAAACGAACACCAAGACACAATATGTCTTTTTATTTTGGGACTTGTATCCTTTGCATGAAGCCCCAAGAAAAGTCCATTTTTAGAGAGGGCAGTCTGTAGACACACGAAGACCTCAGCGCAGTTTGCAAGAAAAAAGCAACCGAGGTGATCCTTGTACAGTTCAAATGCAATAAGACATGCATCCCCTCTAGAGGCTGAATCAGAGGCCAGAGGTTTTGGGGGGGGGAGGGGGTAGAAACAGTGATGGATGCACCGATTTAGCCCCAATGCATTGGAGCAGCAGGATTCAAGGGAAAGAAAACGGGTGTTGCAGGGTACAGAGTGCCCACAGAGCACTCCTTCTCCCAAACAGAGCAAGCACTAAGTCCTTGGAAACCTACAGCTCATGGAAACTCAAATAATACGTGAAAGTCCACTAGAAAAGCCTTAACCCATCAGCAAAGCAGTCCTCAGTATAGACCCCTCTCCCATCCCACGGTGCAAGTTTTAAGCCCTTTGTGACTACTTGATGCTTTCAGAGCAGACCCTGCTCTCCATTTTCAGGCCTTTCCCAAAGTGAGTTACCTTTCCCAAAGACCTCAGGCATGCCCAGAAATACCTGACTTCCCCAGGTGACTTCCCAGCCAAGAGCAGTTCCCAGTTTCCCGGCACAGAGCCTACACTGCTCAGTGCAAGGCACCCCCAGGAAACACCAAGCCCCAGCCACACACCACAACAGCACCAGTGACCCCACAGTGCCAGCATCTCCCACTGGGACCTACTCGTTCAACAGAGTTCCTCTGTTTCATTTTCCCACACGACGGGTGAGATCATCCCAAGCAGAAGCTCTGCCCTGGCATCCCAACCCCCAGGAGTGGCCTTGGGAGTGCCACAGTCCCATATGGCATGCTGCTGGAGGACATATGGCAGTCCATACCAGAAAGCCCTGCCCTGTAAAAGCAGAAGAGTTTCAGCATGTGCAGCCCAGAGCCCCTGCAGCACCCACCCCCCAGGGCATCTCCACCACAGGAGCCAGGGGCCTGGGCCAGGAGAAAACACAAGTCCCACGTGAGGCAGAGTCACTCACTCCCTGGTTACCTTCCCAATAACGGGCATGAATTTGGGCTCCTCTGTTGTACAGCCCTCATTTGTATCTTTCCCACAGTTATGTGTCCTTGCAGATTTAATCTTGCTAAGCACGGCAGTTGTTACCCATCCAAGATTGTGCCCGGCCCCTTTCTTGGTGTTTTCTAAGCTTGTCTTTGTCTCAGGAAAGCCTTTTGAGTGACTGTCATGAGGCATCCCAAACACTGGGCCACCTCCCTTTCTCTCATCTAACACCAGGAGGTCTCTGAGTTGCACTGCTGGGATGCAGAACCCTGAAGCTCCACCTGAGCCCGTGCAGCATCTTCTTCTCCATCACCGTGGGAGTAGCGACATCCAGAGCCACGCTTCATGGATTTAGGAAACTGTGTGCAGTTTGTTAGGATATGGCAGCCACCCCTGGATGTTTCATGCTGAGCATCCTCCATCCAACCAATCCCCAACAATGCTTTTCCACCTCCGGCTCTCATTACAGACCTCTGCAACTTGATAATCTCATGCAGAAAAGGCTTTGGTGAGAGGGTAATCATCTCCCTGCTACCACTCCCTGCACACTCATTCTGTGCTGAATATGTTTTGCTTGGTGGCAGAAATGAGACCCTTGATGTCCCCAGCCTCCCCAGCCCAGCAGCAGGTGATGAGCAAGAGAGGGTTCCAGCACAAGGAATCTTTACAGGGCAGAGGGATTGCATGGGGATGGTGGAATTGCTGGCAGCAATTTTAAGGTAGGAGATCATGTCTCCATTAACACTTTGGCCAATACTCCAGGTTTCAGATGAGATCTCTCACGTCCCAAAGCTGAATGGCCAGATCTGAGCACTGCTTCTGCAGCGGCTCCAGAGCTCAACACTATCATACCCACCACAGAGCTTGCAGGAGACTTTCCCCAGCCCAGTTCCTTCCTTGACCCTCTGCCTGTGGAGTTGTCCACATTTCTGCAAATGAGGAGCAAAGCAATTAAAACACCCACAGCCAGGGGGCGTGAAACGCCCCCAGCCTGTGCCGTGGTGAATAACCCCCCTCACAGAGGCTTGACTGGCTTCCCAAGGAAATGCACTGGGGAAAAAAGCTGGTAGAAACTTCCAAAAGTGATAACACCATTGGAAGTCACTGGCAGTACAAAACCCAGATACTTTCCCAGAGAACCAGAGTTCCTCCCTCCTTTCCTTGGTGCTTCTCTCCACAAAAAAAAAGCCTTACAAGCATGCTGCAGGATCTTACCTAACAGATTTGAGCTCAGGCAATAAGTGTAACTGCTTTTGGGTCCTGAGGCCAAGTTTCAGTCTGAGAGATGACCCAGACTGGGTGATGTACAATGAAGCACAGCAGAGAATTGCTTTGTGCATCTTACTGATTGCTTTCTTATGTTTTCTCTTCTTTCCCCAGGAAACATCTTTATCTCACAGTACAGGTAACTCCTGCTTCAATCAACAAGGATCTCTCCTGGCAGAACAGGAAAATCAGTCTCTCATCACCAGGGCTGAAAGAAATGCTCAAAAAATATAAAGGAAAAAACTGGAGATTATCTGAGTGCCATTGAGTTCCACCCTGAGCTTTTCTTTAGCTTGTTTTACCCATGATGAAAACCAAGTCTTGTTTCCTTTCAGGGGAGGAGAAACAGCCAGGAGGGGGAAAGGCACTGCTTTAGTATCACAGCGGGGCCATGGGCAGGATCACAGTGAGACTCCACATTTCCCATGCAGCAGCACATCTCCTAAATGGCTCCCGTCTTGTTTGTCTGTGCAGTGAGAAACTGGCTGTGTCTATCCCAAATTTTTATTTATTTTTTTTTTTATTTCAAGGGTAATCCAGAAGCAACGTAGAAATTATTTTCTGCAGGATGCGGAGAAGCAGAGGGCTAAAGAGCCAGGAGAAAGGGGAGAAGGAGGAAATGGCTCGGGTGAGTGTTTATACTATTCAAAAGGATGACTCCTTGGTACACAGAGCAGAATCCACACTCATTGCCTTTCTGCCCCTGGAGCCTGCCCCCCGCAAGCTCCTGGATGAAGCAGCAATATCACTGCAGGGCTCAGCCACCGTGGGAAAGCCAGCGGAGCCACGGCGAGTCCTGCCGCGTGGCAGGACCCAGATGCGGGTGAGTCAGAGCCCCACCTTGCTTTGAACAGGAGGAAGCGGAGCCTGCGGAGAGGCACCCAAAAAAAGGCAGAGCACGAGAGGGTGGTTCTTGTCCTTGGCAGCCCCCGGGAACCCATCCCCATTCCTGGCCACTGCAGCTGCAAAGCTGCAGCCACAGCAGGGATGAAGCCATGTGCCAAATTAGCCAGCGTGGTAGCTGGTGGGATAACGAGCATGGTTGGAGGAGTTTCTCCTCCAGCGATCGAAGCACAGCAGGGAAAAGCTGGTGGTGACTGGCAGGTCTCCAGCAGGCGAGAAGAGAATGGAATGAGCAGTCACCATTACTCATGGGCAGGTAGCTAACTGCTCAGCTTTGCCCTGGGAAGGATCAAACCGAGCCTAGTGCTGAAAGAGCCGAGACCATGGGATGTGGGAATACCTTCTCCATGACTCTCCTCTAAGCTGTGTCGTTGCCACTGCCCTCCTGCCATGGGCCACATCCCTGCAGGGGGAAATGGCAGCACAAACGGGCTGTGCAGTCCCCAGGAACCAAGACTGGGCTTTGGTCCACACATCTCCTGGTCTTTGGCATAGGGATGGACCTATGGGGTTTTCACCTCCACCCCAAGCTGGGGGGACAAGAGTAAGTCATGGTGGAGGGGACATGTGCAATGTCACACAGCCCCATGGCTGTGCTAAGGACAGGGTTGTGAGCATGATCCAGCAGCACCAGGGCTGTAGGCACCTTCCATAAACTATCCAAAGGGGAATGCAGCTTTCCTGGGAGCGGTTTAAGGCAGCACCTCCATGCCCTCCAATGCGAGGCCGGACTGCTCATCACAGGAGCACCAGTGTGGCACGACCTGAGGCCAAACCCTCAGGAGAAGCCAGGCCAAAATAGTTGGTGTCTACAAATTTCATTTGGCAAGATGCTCCAGGGGCCATCCCCATGTGAGAGTACTGTGACTCTTTCTATCCACGCTTAAGGATATGCCACTGGACTGTTCCTTCTTCCTGGAATGACCGGGAACATGAGGATCCCCTACTCAGACTCTTGTCACCACCCTGCTGTCCTCCTTTGGGACCACAGAAAGCAGAGGAGCTTGGTACGAGCAGAGATACCAATGCTGGCACCATGACAGTCCCTCTCTAAGGCTCTGTCCTCCTCACTTTCTCCTTCAGCACCTTAGGCCCAGCTCAGAGGGAGTTTATCTCATTTACAGGTGCATATTTTGCCCCTTGGGTGTTTTTCAAGAGAGTCCAAAGCCATTGACATGTGGTGCCCTCTTTGGTGCTGAGCTGGCTTCACAAAACCCCACAGGTGTGGCAGATCAAGAGCCCCCGGGGAGCTCACTGTGCCTCTTCATTCCCAGAAATCCTGGCACAAAACTCCTCACATGACTCCAGGTGCTTTGAGATACCCCCAGATACCTGCTGGAAGGGCTCAGCACCCAGGATGCACATCACTGTTCAGGAATCTGCCTCCAGCACAGAGCTCGTGCTGTGTCCCTGGGAGAGAGCCCAAAATCTGAGCCTTCGTGTCTGAACCCAGACTCTTGCTCTCAGCACACTGCAGAGCGACTGAGCTGCTGGCTTCAGACAGACCTTGGCACCACCTAAAACCAGGCTGTACATCCAGAGCTTTAAATTTCACTCACCAGGAAAGGGTTGTCCAAAGCATCATCCTCTGTTCCGAGGTGCAAACCTCGGAAATGCTTTAACAGGACCCTGGGATTTTCAGAAGGGGTGAGTCAATTCAGAGGATTCAGACACTTACATGTTTTTAAAGTCATGTTGGAGGTCTCCAAGCATAATTTTTTTCAGCACAAATTTGTCAGCAGCAATGGCAGTGGTGGTGTTGCGAGGGAACGCCGAGCCAGACCGCCAGCAGTGTGGAGGGAGGGGACCTGCCATCACGTCCCCTCTCCTCCAGCTGTGGCAGTTGCCATTTGCCCACAGCTACCTGCCTTCTCAGTCCCACGGCTTTGCAGGGCTTGCAGCACAGCTTGCTTGCATTATTATTTTATTTTTTTTAAGCTGCCAAACACCAGCTTTCCATAAACTGAACTAAAGAACCACATCTGAAAAACTGCCCCTACCACTCTGGCCTTTATTGCTCATTCTCTGTTAGGAGAAATCTCTTAGGATCAATCCAGCCTCACCTGGGCAGCTTAAAATTAGACACTGAAGTGTGAGATAGTCACTCTGGGTTCCCTTCATAGCTGGTGGAGAGAAATAGTCTGCCCAGCATGTGGTTCACCCATCATCACACAGAGGTGGAAGGAGGGGCAAATTAATAATTTTCTACTTCCACTGCTGATTAAGGAAGCCCAGATTAAGATAAGCGATGCTTAGACATATCTAGGTGGCCTGAACCTCACCCTTTATCTTCAGTGAGTGCACATACACAAAAACACCCACTCTAATACCATATTGCAAAGTGACAATCTTCTTTCTAGGATGTCAGACTAGCTCTACCCTAGCAGGAGGAGATGGTACACAATATATTTCTTGTGTCTTTCTGACATGAGCATGAAACTGGTGTCAGGTCAACAGGGGGTGAAACCAGGCAGAAGCTTTGCTATCTCCTGCAACCTCATGGTGTGCCCGTGGGGCACCCACCATTAAAGTGTTCCCAATTCTTGTCTTGCCACCACCACTTGTCCGATAAACCCACCTCCTGGAGACATTACACTACCTAGGACATTCACTTTCCTTTATTTCCAAGCAGAAGTCTGCAGATAAAAGCTTGACATGGTCAGCACCACCCTTGTGCTGGAGGGTAACACATCGTTATGGTTAGGATTAGGAGGACTTCACTGGAAATAGCTGGGCTCTGTGACTCATGTTCATAGCCTTGTTCATTTTTTTCATCCTTGGATGGAAACCCTTCTAACTGGATTTCATTTGCAATTTGTGGCTGCTTTCACTATATCTGGTTTGCACATAAAGCAATGCAAAGAAGGGCTGGGTGGCAAAGAAAGCAGAAAGCCTTGCCTTTTCTGGTGGTGCTCACACCCAACAGTGACGTGGGGGTTGGAAATGGTGTAACTGGTGCCAGTAGCCTGCAAAGGCAATGAGAATGAGATATCTCATTCCCCAAACATGGATATCATGAATTCATCATTTCTGTCCAGAAACACAAGAAAACGAGACTCATATCACTGACTTTTGCAAAGATGAGTGCTGGAAGTCTGGTTGCTCAGCAAGGGGAGATGCTATCAGGTGAAACCTGAAGGTAGGCAGTGAGCACCCAGTGAAAGCAGTTATGTATTTAATTTACATTTGTGTCATGGAAGATCTTCTCTCACATTGTGTGTGTGTGTGTGTGTGTGCAGGCACACGCACGTGCCTGAGGGATGAGGCTCATTCCTCAGCCTGGCCTTTTCCCACAGACTTGGAGCTTGCGAGATATCGCTGGAGCTTGTTCAGTTCAAGGTGGAGGCTCAGGCTGGAGGTCTGCAGGGTAATCAGGGCAGCCCACGTGTAGTCCTTCCCTAAGAAACAGATGGATATTTATGCTCAGGGCTGATCTTGAATTCAATTAGAGGCTCAGGTTCGCATGTGAGGCCATTACAATGGGGCCACGGGGCCAACAGAGTTCAAGCACCCAATTACAAAGGCACATTTCCTTGCAGGTGGCCACATCACTGCACACACCGGCTTCTGAAATGCCTCTGGCAACATCCCCAAATTGCCAGATACACAACTAGTGACCAGCTATGTAGACAGAGCTGTTATATCCACTATACTCCACAGGGCATGGCAGCTGTCTGGCCAGCGTGCCCTTCGCAGACACAAAAATAATACTTTTAATATTACTTCTCCTTGAACGTAACCAGACACACATGAGCTGCTTTGCGCAGACAGATGCTAAGTCATCTTATTCACAGCCTTCTGTATTATTTAATTTTGCAGCTCTCTATAAAAATTTCAAGTTCTCAGATGCTGACCTTGACCCTTCATACACTCATATCTGGGTATGAATTACCAAAACTCAACGGCCTCATTCTCCCCTTTCACCTCCAAGTGGAAACTAGTAGGAAGAAGATTGAAATGAATGGTTGAACTTCCAAATATTTAGGTATTCTGTCAGGGCAAGGCTAAATCTTGGAGTCACTGCCAATTACCTGCGCAGTGATGCTAATCCACCCTGTTCTGCCTGGCTGGTGTTAAGGAGATTTAGTCTAAAGAGGCACCAAGCTTTGTCAAAGAGCTGTGCTGAAATAAGGGCAGAACTGGGTGTGTGGACAATTCAGTTTTTAGCGCTGTTAAGCATCTTAGGCTGATCCTGGACTTCATTGCTCTGTCACAAAAAAAAAGAGATTGCAGATAATGAGCTAATAACACTTCACTATCCCAGCCTGCTTTGCATCTTCAAAGTGCTCCACAAGAACAAACTAATTAACTGTCCAGAGCAGAAGCTCATGACTAAGAGCTGAAAAGCCATGTGAGTCAATCCGCTTGCAACAGCTCTTTGCAGATTTCAGTAAAAACTCATTTTGGAGGAAGGTCTGTTTACTGGCCCGACTGGTCACACCAATCCCCGGCCACATTCCAGGGGTGTGAGCGGCGCGGATGGACCCAGCCCGGGAGAAACCCCACTGACTTCAAAAGAGCAACACCTCGACAGGAATGCCCCAAAACCAACCGTGTGGCTTCCTCCTTTTAATTTGCACACGCGCTCGCCGCGAGTTGAAACTGCTGAGCTAACAGTCCCTCTGCGGAACAAGGGCCCATCCCGCCCCGCTTGGGACGACTTTATTTGCAAACAGCTTTTTTCCAAGACCATTAATTCAGAAAGAGCATCCTGTACCAGGGTCTGTTAGTCGAGAATTAATTTTCCTTAATGTGACCTCGGGTGCTATCAACCTGCCCTTGGAGCTGTGTCTCCAGCTTGAGGAGCTGTGTTGAAGTCCCAGCTCTCTTATTCTTTGCTTTGGGCAAATTATTAAGCTGCCACAAGAATGTGGATTCTCTTGCAGGTCCTTGGCTTTTGGGGAATGTGGGCCACATTTACTTGAGCAAAATAGAGATGAGAACGTCATTTTCTTCTATGGGTAAATGAACTCACAGAGTCAGCCCTATAAAAGAATTTAGACATTTCAGGCCAAGAATTCTGTCTTGGAAACTCCTACCTGGTTGCATGTATTTCCACCAGGAAGCATCCTTGACCTGCCTCTGAGGCAGGAACAAATGAAACAAATTAGGCCCAGTTACCCCAGATCCTCAGCAAATTTTAGCCCAAATGCTGTGGGGGACTGCTGGGGAGGAAATGCAGCTGTGGAGCTTGCTCAAGGGAGACACCAAATCCTAGAAGACACACCACCAAATCCTAGGACATGCTTCAAGGGTGCTGGGATTTCAATGTCTAACTCTGTAGCTTAGTTATCCATCCCCCCCATGGCGCAGGCTGCTAAAGACTCTGGGGTGAAGCACTTGCTATCCCTGTGTTTGGTCAATGGCATTGGAAAGCCCGATTCAAAACTGCAACTTCCACCAAAGGATTCAGGTGCCTTAAAGAAACCTTTCTGTAGCTGTAGCCCTCACATCAGTGTGGCAGGTGTTATGGACCAAACACTCTTCCATAGAGCACAGGGCCATATTTCCAAAATCTCTGTATCTCTGGAAAACAAATCCGTGGAGACGTTTTGTGCCCATGAGAGCCTGTTTCTTCATGAAAATCCAGGCTTTCTCTTTATGCTGTACCCCATCTGCACAGAGCCACCATGGGACTTGGAGCAGACAGCAATTGCTCCCCCTCCACTCCTCACCTGGCCCATGGGCAGAGGTTTGGGGACTTTTGCATTATTTTTCATTCTTCCCAAAAGAGAAGTGCTTCCTTCTGAGCTGTTTATTGGTTTGCGTGCCGGTAGGTTGTCCTGCCCTTAGCCCAAGGGCCTGCAAGCTGCAATTGGGATTTTTCCACAGCCGCCAAGAAATGCCAATAATTTCCAGAATCCTTCAGTTACTCTTCCTTCACAATGACAGTGTTTGGATGGCTGCGGTTAATCACAGGGCTCAGGAACTTATGGGACTAATTGCCCCATTGAGCAAATAGCCAGGAGCTGGTTCCCATCCTGCCACAGTGTGCTGTTTTCAGCCAGGACCCCATCCTCCTGGATTTGCTCAGCCAGATCACATAACTCTGAATCACCCTCTGCAGATACTTATCTCTTCCCACTGCCAGGAGAGACCTGGAATTGCAATCAGGCCATGCCTACATCTGCTAAGCCTTGCTGGGATGAATCTGGACCTACAGTACCTGATTTACTCCATGCAGCTGGAGGAGCAGCAAGTTGAACTCCGGCTGGAGCTGATGGTCTCCAGGGATCCTGCAGAGGGATCTGGAGCCCAGTGATGCTGAGACCTCCTCTGTGCTGTTGCTGGTCCACCATGGAGCCCTTGGTACAGCCAACACAACTTGGCACCCACCGAGGATGTGCAGTGAGGAGGGTGATGGGGAGAACCATGAGATGCTCAGCCCAAGGGAGGAGACCTGTGCTCCTGACAGAGCCCTTGGGCACCTCTTCCAGCACCCAGAAATGCTTCTTAGTCTTTGCCAGGATGATTGTGCTTGTAATTATTTCAAAGTGTTTTAAACACCAGCCTGGACAAAAACTCTGAGGTGGAAAACCTCTCAAAGATAAATGTTCCCTTTCAATAATGTGATGGTCCAAAAAATCAGCAGAATTTAAGAATTGCAGAATTTAGCTGAATTTCATATTCTATTTTATTTTAAGGCATGTCATGGCACAGAGCAAATGCACTGACAGGTAATAGTAAAGCACTGCAACACCGCCTGAAAAGTTACAATAATTGCTCTATTTTTACAGCTAATCAAAAGCATCTGGTACACAGTGAAAGATCAAAGAGTTTCCCTGGATCAAAGTGTTCCATCTTTGTCATGATATCCAAGCTAGATTTATTGCTCTGTGACGGTACTACTCTGTTTGTTTACAGGTGCAGATAAAAGGTACGAGCAGCTCTCAACGCTTCCGAAACCGGGAGAGCACTGCCAGTAGAGCAATTTCAATATTGCACTGCACCACAATCTAACACATCAGTTGTAGCGTGTAGGGCTGGAATTATAAACCAGTGCCACATAAAGAGAGCACTGAACGCTGCAGCTCAGCTGGGGTTAAAAACCAGAGCTCAAAGCCATGCTCTGATCAGGCCAAGGAGAGATAGGAACCCGAATCTTCCACCTCACCAGCAAGTGATGCTTCCACCTCATCACCTCTGAGCTGTTAGATAAGGGATGTTTTGCTTTCCTCTGCTGCTCTTCTCCCTTCCCCTGTGTCTTTTGTGTAAGGCTCAGCCTCGGAAGCAAGCTGGGCAAAAAAACCCCATCTTCTTTGTGCAGGTGCTGAGCTGCTCAGCAGCATCAGGCTTCATCAGCATCAACCCCAGCAGCCACAGCGTGCGGGCTGAGAGCAGGCAGGGGTTAGGCAGGCGTGGTGGCACCTGGGGTGGGGGTCAGGCACCCCCAGGTGCTCCTGGGGCTGGCAGTGCACTTGAATAAACTGCAGCAGACCAGCTTCTTGCATATTCACTTCATGCAGGAAGGCACACAAAAAGAATTGCTGTGTAATGAGGATTTTCCCAGGCACAGGTCAAGCCAGGTCTGAAGGCAAAGTCTGCTGGCTGTGGAGATGCTGGGAGGGCTGGAGCCCCTCTGCTGGGAGGACAGGCTGAGAGAGTT
>JAOXJM010000013.1:1025898-1039707 GCA_026413425.1 Tringa solitaria | reverse complement strand
GGGGGCTTGGAGCAACCTGGTGTGGTGGGAGGTGTGCCTGCCCAGGGCAGGGGGTGGCACTGGATGGGCTTTAAGATCTCTTTCAACCCAAACCATTCTGTGATTCTACAAGTTGACATCTATCAGGCATTTCCATCTCTTTCAGTTTCCAACAGGCTTATCTGGAACAGGGCACATACCCTGTGCTGTGTTCATGCAGTGAGAGTACAGGGTGCAAAACCTTCCTCTTGGCCAAAGTGACAGCGCTTGGTGAACAAAATCACATCCCTCCTTATATGTGCTCATGACTGGGTCTTTGGCTGTTGACAGACTTAGAACCTGAGTGCTGTCATCTGAGAGAAAAAAAAAAAAAAGTAAAATTCAGCATTGCATCCACACCCCCTTTGGACCACCCCACCTACTTCTCTGATGAAGCTCATTCAGCACACTCAGGCTCCCCTGATCCAGCTCCCCACTGCCAACAGAGCGGCTGAGACCTCTGCTTCTTGTGCCAGACCACAGACTCAGCCCACTATAAGGAATGATACCCTAAAGTGCATCCCCAGCTGTTGGGCGCCCATGTCCTGGGACAGCCCCTCCACCAGGACCACCTGTCATGGCTGCTCTTTCCCCTCCCTCTGGAGTTGGGCTGTGGGATCCGGCACAGCAGGCTCTGACTCTGCATGTGAGGACCTGTGATGGTGTCTGCGTGTGTGTGCATGTGCACACGTGTCTAGGATTCTCTGTGTGTGCACATTGGTGTGCAAGGGAGCACAGAGCCCCCCTCGCCTGTGGGAGCAAGACGGTGTCAGCGGGAGAGAAGAGACAGGAATATTCTGAAGGTATCTGACCTCAGCTGCAAATGTGGGGCTCTGAGACCCACCTCCTGGGGGTTTGCCCAGAGATGATACCATGGGAGATACCCTAAAGGCTTTAAAACAAACAAACAAAAAAGCCAAAGATCTTTGGCTTTTGTCTGCAGCTTGCTGTTTGCTGCAGAACTCCATGTACCAGCTAAGCAGGGGCTGGCTTGGTCTCCACGTGCCCTTTTGGCGGCGAGATGGGTCAGGTTCCCTGCACTGAGGCCGGGGTGCAGGAGCAGGACCAACTCCCTCCAGTCCTCCCCTCCTGCCTCAGATCTGTGCCATCCCCTGGCCTGGGCACTGCCTGTGACTGCCAGAGCCACCTCCTGCAAATGTGACAGCAGCTTCGGTGCTCGGCACCACTCCCAGTCAGGGCACACAAGACACCACCACCTTTAACGGTCATGAACCTTACAGACCCTCTGCTGGTCAAACGGCTGATCCCTGCTCCTGTAGGGTCCCAGCCTCCCAGTGCTCCTGCCACTGGTTGCTGCCCTGCACCGAAGAAGAGGGTAGTTTACATCTAGGACTTCAACTGAAACCTGGGCATGAGAGTACATGCAAAAACAATGATTCAGACATCATCAGGAAGCTTATTTTCCTTCCACTAAATGCCAATAAAATGCCTCTTCCAGTCAACAGCTACAGCCTCTTCCCTTCCATCCCAGAACATTGCTGCCTGCTTTGTCAGCGGGACTCGTCTCACGGACATGGGTCATTGCGTAGATGCTTGCGCTGCACTAAAGACTTCATTGATGATTTAGCACATCTGTGGAATCAGCATAAACCGGGGTGACTTTAACCCATTAAAGACGATTAATTGATACCTGGGAATTAGCTACAATAAGCAGTGATTTACAGGGCTAAGACATTAAATGAAACTTAAGGTTTTATAAGGCATTTAAAAATAATCATATAAAAACTTGCAAACGTCAGAGGCTCGCACGAACAAATGCACTTGCCCTGTAGGGGAGTGTGTGGAGGAGAGCCATCTCACAGCAACATGTGGCTTGGGACTCTGGAGATGAGAGCTCCAGGTCTGGAAGATGTTTCAAAATTCAACATTTACATCCTTTTTCTCTCTCTTAAAATACAGCCTGTTGTTAGACCTGACCTGCAAAAATCAGAGACTGTACTGCTTCATTTTCTGTAGTTCTGTGTTGACATTTGGCCTTGGCTTCAATTCAAGGTTGGGCGCCCTAATACTTCTGGGGACACTACCACCGTGGATCAGTGTGTCATGGCCACCCTGTACCTCAGTCTAAGGTTCATGGATGGTGAAAGCGGTGAACCCCACACCACACTCCAAAGGACAGTCAATGCCCACTCCCCACAGCCATGGCATCCAGTACTATCTGCTCCGTGCTCTACAGAGCTGTGCCACCCTCGAACACCTGGGACACCACTGGAAAAATATGCTCCATGCTGGGCTGTGCCTGGGCAGTGGAGTCTCTGTGTGCCAGCCAGGACCCACCATCGGCACAGGAATTAATTGGTGTGTCATATCCTGCTGGTGCTGGCATCACCCCTCCTGCCCCAGAAGACTCAAGTCCCCTGTCCTGCACCAGAGAGCGTGGGCATGGCCCCACCCAGGGAGCAAGCAGGAGGTGCAGAGCAGCCCACGCTCACCACGCTCATCCAGCACCTTCGTCAGGCTCTGTCCTCCTGACACACACCTCATCACTCTCTCCCCTGGCCCTGCCTGTCTTTCCTTAACACACTGCTCTTGCTCTAGGCCATGGGGCCTATGGTGCTCCATAGACCATGGGGCCACCTCAAACTTAGTGTTGTGCCTGTTGGGGGAAGCAACGCTCCAACACTTCCAAGGGGTGGGTGAGGGGATCCTTCACCACGTGCCCCAGCTGAGAGCGATAGGCTCTACGTCCCCATCTGGTGAGACACGCTGGGGCCTGGAAGCATTTCAGCTTCAAGAGCTGCCGCTCCAGTGCCCCACAGGTCCTTGTGGACCACTGCAGCTACACCACAGACCCTGCCTCCTTGGGACATGCATTGGCCAGGTGGCCCCTGGACAGCAATCCCAGAATCTCCTGTGCTGTCTGGACCATTTGTGGTTAACATGACCTGATCAAAGGCATGAGCAGGCTGTTTCTATTTGTAGCTGCAGTGGCAAGACCAGGCTCTACAGTATCTGTTTTTCAGCAGATAGATAGTGGTAATGTCCTGGGTCTTGAGTAGGCAAAGAAGACCATGAGGGTGCCTTACACACAGCTCTGGTTCAGCACAACCACAGCCCAAAACATCAGCTTAACATTTTACCAGCACCTTCTGGGTAACAAATGCATCTTCCTTTGCATCCATTCTAGCATGTCGGGACACTGATACCCTGGGGAGCACCTTGCCATGAGTTTGCATCAACAGACCACGAGGTGCACATGCTTGTGAGACCTGGGCACAGGTCTACTGTGGTTTGGGCTCACACAGTAATGTCAGGACACTGGTGCTGAACACCAAAAGACAAGGCTTTATACCCTGGGATGGCAGCAGTCTCTGGACCTTTGAACTCTGGACAGAACAGTGGGTATGGCAGAGGCCTTCTGTGCCACACTGTGCTATAGGACATTGCATCCACCAGCACACATGCTTCTGCCACCTGCCATCATCTCTGTAGACCAGGCAAGAGGACCCTGACATCCTGCACTGCACAGACGACATGGGACACAACCTGATCCCTGTCCGGTGCTTTGACAAGATGCCAGAACTACACCTGAGTGGACACTCGTCTCATGTGCTGTACTCCAAAATGGTGCTGCACCAGGTGCTCCTCAAAGGACCACAGCATGGAGGATGTTTGCATGCTGTGGCAGAAGGTGCTGTTACTCTGCAACATGCTAGAAGATGCTACATCTCTTAGCTCCTGCGAAGACATCGTGCTAGGGAAGGGCAGTGGTCTCTGTCCCTCATACCATGCTCCAGAGGACACTGGTGCTCTGATCTGGAATCCAGAGGCTCTGCTGCCCATGAGGACATTGAGACCACAGAGCAGTGCTGCAAATCTCCACAAGGACATGGCACTACAAGATTGTTAGCGCCCTGCACAACCCTCCAAAACCTGCTGCCAGGGGTCCCTCACCCTGCAGAGCACCAGCAGCGTGGCCGGCCCCAAGCGCTGACCTAGGACTCATCCACTTGCAAAATGCGTGCAATGCACGGCAGGATGGGGGACACCAGCAGCTCACCAACCCTGCGCCACGCTCCAGCAAACCTTGGCACAACGTACCGCGCCATCGCAATCGTCACGCAGCCCATGCAACACTTGGGGTGATGCCAGCATCCTGTAAGACCCCGCAGAAGATCCCAGCGCGCTCTGCCATGTCCCAGGGGATTCCTGCATCCGGCAGAAGCCCATTCACCATGGAAAGCCAGGGACATGGGTGGGAGAGGGCGCTGGGGAGGGTCGGTGGCAGGGCTGGGTGCTGACTCGGCTCTTCTGGCACGGCTGTGCCACCGGGCGCCGGGCGGGGAGGGAGGGCACAGGTTTCGGCCCCGGCGTGCAGGGAAGAGGCTGGCGGGGGGCCAGGGTGCTGCCGAGACAGGCAGCGCTGTGGGAAGCAGGGAGTGCCTCCGTACCCCCACCCTGGGCGCTGCCAGCCCCGCGGGGATGGGCAGAGCGGCTGCAGTGCCTCTCTGTGGCAGTGGGCACCGGCACTGGCAGGGCCCTGCCTTTGCCTGCCAGAAAGGTTTTGAGGGTGGACCTTCAGAGTCTGGAAAAGGGGGATATTTTTTTCCAAGCCACATGTACCTTTCTGTCCTGAACACCTCTCTCTCCCAGGGTCAGGCATCAAGCAGGGTGGAAATATCACTTGCCGGACCTTCACTCAGCCACACTCTGGGTATTCCACTTCTACCCTCCCAAGCTCTGCCCTTTTGTCCCAATAAGGGATCACGTTCATCCCACCACACCTGGTTTTTGAGGAGGAGGGTGATAGGGGGCTGGTTACCCTCCACTTGCTGCCTCACTGAAGCTAAGGCTTCCCAGAGCCTTGTTCCCCAAAACCCAATGGCATGTGTAGGCAAAACACATCATCATCCAAAAGGCAGCACAAGTGAGAAACCTGCAGGATGGAGAGGACAGGCAGCCCCAGCAAGAGGGGAGGCAAAATGTCTTGCCAAGAGACAAGAAGCCTTTGAAGATCTACCATCCTGTGCATCCATCCCCTCCCCACAGCTCTGGGAGATGCCTCACAGGTGCGGTTTAACAACATCAAGGGACAGCTTGTCCCATGGTCATTCAAGCCCAGTGTCTTCTGCTGGCTCACAGTCCAGATCCATGCACCAGGAAAACTCAGGATTATGCAGCTGATGTGCCCCCATGGGCATTGCATGTGGGAGCATGCTACAGAGATGCCTACAGCTAGATGAAAGAGGTCTGCACCCCTGAAAAGACAGATAAATTGTCTCTCCACACTGACTCATCTCAAGTCTTCGTTGAATGCTCTCAGAAACATGGATAGAAGGCAAACACAGTTGATCTGGGCCCTTTAAGAAGAGGTAGACATAGGAATGAAAATTGCCTGGAAGCAAAGTTTGTGTCTAATTCATGGACCAAGATGCCTGGAAGCAGTGCCCCTATCCCTGCTGTCCCACAGGTCCAACCCTGACACAGAGAGGAGCGAGAGGGTCTCTGGTACAGCAAAAGCAGGCACCAAAGTGGCCATAACTAGGATTGCCCCAAACTGCAGCAGGAAAAGCAGGTCAGACCGCTGCAGTCTGTTACAAAACCTCCCAGGGACTGCAGGTATGAGATGCTGTGAGGCAAGGGGACATGTTATTCAGGAGGTCCTATATGGTTGCTGCATCCTCTTGCACCCCAGGGAGCAGGTGTGTGACGGCGCCTGCTCAGTCGAGCTCTGCTGAGACTCTCCTGTGCCTGTCTCCTCTGGGCTTAGAGCTGCAGGATGGAGACAACACCCGCACCCCCTCATGGTTCTCTTTATTTACAGACACAACATCAGCTGAGGGTGTGGAGACGGCACCTCGCAAAGCATCTGCCCACCCAGAGAGCGCTGTGCCGGCAGCAAGATCTTTGCAAGCTCCGTGCGGTGGGAGGGCGGGTGGGTGCGTGGTGCGGGCTCCACAGCATGGGGAAGCCAGCTGGCCAACCAAAAGGCAATACACCTCTCTGTGGCTGAGCCTCCTGGGCCTTCTGAGTCATCTATTTCCACCGGCCGCCCACCATGGTCTTCCCACGAGCAGCCTTTGACCTGGAAGAGAAGCAGAGAAGCACGTGCAAAAAGGCAATAGTCACCGTGAAAGGAAAGACAAGGTGGGTCCCTCAGCGGTCCTGCAAAGAGGACCGAGCCATCTCTGGTTGATGCTTACTGCCCTGTGGGGAAGGTCTTCAGTGGCCCCAGGTAAAACCTTGGAACCTGAGTCAGTCTATGCATTTTGGGACTATGGGAACAAGCTCATGCATTTTTCCGGGTGTTTCTAAGGAGCCCCAACTCCCTTTCCATGCTTTTCCCTCCAAAGGATCCTTTAGAGAAGAATCAACAAGTTGGGTCTCTGGCTGTGGCAGGATAACAATGGCTGCAGGATCTTTCTCCCAAGAACCAGAAGCTGTGCAGCTGTTAGACAGGACCCACCACATCACTCTCCTTAACCAGAATCAGGGTTACAGGGTGTGCTCTGGCTATGGATCAGCAGAGGGGAGGAGGAGGAGGCTGGGGTGGACAGTGAAGGACATTTCTGGCAAGTCACCCCAAGTCGCCAACACAGCTTTGGCTGTCAATCCCTGGCAATGCCTCCTCCCTCAGCCCTACCACCGGCCTGAGGGACCCCGGGGTCCATGCAGCGCACGTGCAGTGGGGGACACACAGCACTCAGAAAACACACATACTCACCCTTTGCTGCAGTAACAGGCCATGTTGGGGCAGAAGAAAAGAAAGATTTGGTGTAAACAGGTGGGAGATGCTGCTACTGACACACTGGGCAGGCTGAGCTCCTCATGGGAGACAGCAGGGTGGCATGGGCATGCAAGAGCAGCATGGTGCTCCCAAGAATGGGGGTTAAATACCCATTTCCATCCTCCTATGCAAGGTCCCCCCAGTCCTGTGCAGGGAACATCAGCACAGCAACAGGCTCCCCTGACTTTGCAGGGCTACGCAGCTCCCACAGCCCGTGAGATCTCCCCTCCTGCACAAGCTGGGATCTCCAGCACCTTCTCTGAGACGCTGGCCAGAGCCACGGCAGGGATGGGGGCAGATGGAGGCTGGCATGCAGAGATGGGCCCATGTGGGGTCTCCGGGGCAGGGGGAAGCTGGTGGAGGTGGGAGGCAATGGGGGTCTGGCAATGGGGGCAGAGCAGCATGGACTAAGTCCCTGGGCCAGACCTGCAAGTCCATGAACACCAGATATCAGTGGGACCAGGAGGAGGAGTGGGAAGGACAGGAGGTGGCTCTGTGAGGGTGCAAGAGAGCCAGGAGGTACACAGGGAGGAAACTGGGGCCAGAGGAGCCGGGAGCTGGAAGGGCAGGAGATATCAAGGAAGATGGAGGAGATGTCAGCCTGCCCGGGAAGACGGTGACTTACACTTTCTGGTGGTCACTAACGCGGTTTCGGAGGACATTGATCTGCAAGAGAAACACAGGTAGATGGTGAGGCCTGGCAAGATGCCCCACGCCCGGCTGGGGACGAGGGTTGGGGCGAAGGTTCATCACTGCTCTCTCTTCCCCAGCAGTTCTTGCGTGGGGTTTAGCACTGTGCTGTGATGTGCACAGTGGAAAGCCTGTTGTGGTGCAAAGCACACAACCCCAGGAGCTGGGAGGTCACAGGGCCACCACACAGCCCCTTTCACCAGCTGCCACATCCCCCAGCATTTCATAGCTGTGTGCTCAGCCCTGCCAGGGTGGCCACAACTGCTGGGAGGGTTGGTTTGATTCTGCCTCCTCTCCAAAATGGGGGGCAGAAGTGGCTTTGCTTTCAGTGGTGCCTCTTGGGCGTTTGTCACCCCACGCACAAGATGGACAGAGTCCATTTCTGAAGCACCCAACTGTCCTGCGACCACACCGTCTCCTAAACAACCCACCTACTCTCTCAGTTGGGGAGCAGCAGGAACGGGCAGGGACACGGAGGGAGAACAAGCTCACAGAGGACTTCACAGCTCACCTCGTATTTCTGCCGCTTGAATTTTTCCTGCAGGTCAAATTTCTCAGCCTCCAGATCGCGGATGGTTTGCCATAGCTCCTTGGCCTTTTCCCTGCGGGAAGAGCCACTGGAGTCAGTGCAGGAAAGGGATGCGGCTCACAGGGAGCTCATTGCAGGGGACAGGGCAGTGATGCCACCATCTTGCCTGCTCCTCTAGGACAAGCCTCTGCAGGCTCCATGCCCAGCTGGGGATGTGCTGGCCAGGAGGTGAAGCCAGTCCCATGCGCGGGCCATGGGTGAGGTGCAGGACATGCATGTCCCACACGTGTGAGCGTGGCTCCCTCTGATGGCCGGCGCTGTCAGCAGCAGCCTGGTGGTGGTGGCCCAGGAGAGCCACGGAGCCCATGTCCCTGGTGGAGTGTCCCAGCCTATCACCCAGCTGTGCCATCACCTTCTTGTCTGGGCTGCAAGCCACAGGCAGCCCCCCCTTGCCCAGGTTCCTACCTCAGGAGATGGGACCCATAGCAGACCCCCTGTCCTGGAAGTCTCTCCTGTAGCCTGTGCTCACCTCAGCTTGTCTTCATTGAGGTGATCGATGTTCAGGGGCTTCCGCCGTTCGCTGAGGATCTTCTTCTTCTTTTCCCGCTCTGTTTGCCTCTTCCCACCCTTTTTCTCTGACTGAGGAAACCATCAGTCCATTGGAGGGATGGAAATCTTTTGCTCTACCCCTTGCCCCGACTCTGTCCCAAACAAACTTTGCTTCTGGGACTCCAGAAGCATGTGAAAGAAAAGAAATTTTGGTAATAGTGGACAAGACACCCCCTGAAGGCAAGGCTGAACCTCCCCTGACCAGCATGTGCAAAGCAAAGCTCTCAGCTCACTTTGGCCCTCTGACCACTGCTGTGACCCAACTGTGGTGGCCTGTGTTCTTCTGCTTGTAGAAACCAGTCTACCAGCAGAGAGAACGTGCACTGTGGGGCCAGCCAGTATGCTCAAGCCATTCCTAGGAGCACCGTTGGCTTTGCTGCAACCACACAGGGTAGAATCACACCTTCTGCATGTAGCCCCCGAAATGCAGCATGTTGGAGAAAGCTTTCTTCTTCCGCGCTTCCTCCTCAGCCTTCTTCCGTGCCTCCTCTTCCTCTTTGCGAGCTCTTTCTTCCTGCCAGGGTCAGAACTGGGTCAGGAGTGGATGGATGGAGACCTCATGGACCAGCTTGCATGGAACACACAGCTCATGCTCCCACGTGCTCCACGGTTGGGCTTGTCCTACCCAAGACCAGCCCGAGCCCCCATCCCCAGAGGAGACTCACGGCCATGCGGGCTTGGCGCTCCTTCTCCCTCTCGCTGCGAATCCGCTGCTGCTCTGCCCTCTCTGCTCGCCGCCGTTCCTGCAGAAGGAGAGGACATTGGCTCAGACATCCCAGGGAATCTACATCCTCTCTCTGTCCCTGGGGACACATCCCTGACCCCAAAAGCCTTGAGAGCCCCAAGGGCAGATCTGCAGCTCTCATGTCTCCCAGGGGAGCACACAGAGCAGTGACCATGGGGGAAGATGCATCCCCATTAGGCACTGCAGCATTGCAGCAGCCAGGCCAGGGGCTTCCCAGGCACTTGGGTACAAAATCTGGCTCAAATCCCAGGCTCTGTCTTGCAGGGACATGAGATGTCTCAGATCTTGTTGGGACTGCAGGGAAAGGATGGTGGCTGTTTGCCTGCAGGAGAGAGGGTGGCCATAGCAATAGAGGGATAGGGCTGCAGACGTACAATCCTGTCCTTGAGGGAGATGAGTTCCTCTTCCTCCTTCTTCCTGCTCTCAAAGTGGGCTTCAATGAGGGCCTGCAGTTCATTCAGGTCCTTCTCCATGCGCTTGCGGTGGATGTCCTGCACCGGACAGAAGCAGCAGCGATGGTTCTACACTCCCAGGAGTGAAGCCCTCCAGGAGCTGCTGGGCTGTGGAGGAGTGATCCAAGGGGAGCAACTTGTGGGAGTTGACTTTGGGTACACTACTCACATCAAAATCCAGTCTCTCGCCATCTGGGATTTTGGGAGGCACCAGGTTTGGCATGAAAACCCTGCAACCAAAGGTGAGCAGGAAGATGGTGAGCCTGCGGCAGATACCTGGGATGTGCCTTTCATCCATCACTGATCTACCCAGCCCTCCTCTTTGAGCCTCGCAGTCCCCAGGGATGCAGAGTGAGCACATTTTGCTGCTTGCTGGAGGTTGCCAGCTGGACAGCCTCAGAGGAAGACCTCTGGCATTCCCGGGAAGCACTCCAAGGCACCCATATGGCTGGAATAACTCCGCAAGCTGCAGGCAACTTGGCCATGACCCTTTGCCAGGCACCCTGGGGCTGGCAGCCACTCCTGTGCTCACCCAAAAGGGCACAGAGGAGCCATGTACTCCAGTGTGACCTGGAACAGGGAGCTGGAAACCATCCTCTCATCCTCTGTGGGCTTGAAGGAGGGCAGGAGATGCTCAGTAGGGGCACATAAAGACACAAAGGGATGAGGGGATTGCGGCTGAGGACAGATCTGCCTTCCAAACCGGAACATCCCAGTGCTCCATGAGGTTTCTGACCCACAGGTTTCTGGCAATGGTTCATGACCCTACTCCTTCAGGTAGGAGCTCCTATCCTGGGAATGCTGGTACTCCAATGCCTGCCTGATGCCAACCGTGGCCAGGAGCATACTAGAGAAGCAAGACCCTGGCTGTGCCATGGACCATATACCCCAGGCTGGTGTGCACACAGATTTTTACCAGCTGTAGGGCCACAGGGCAGCTGGGCTTTCCCCAAGGAACACATAAAATGCTTCAAAACTGCCAAAATACCTCATTCTCGGTATTCTCTTTGGAGTCCATGTTTACCTGCCTGTTTCTCTCCCTTTTTCTCTCCATGTGCCAGCCCACACCCTGGTTTTGAGGTCTCACTGTCTTCTGTCCTTTATGGATCATGGTGCTAAGCCCATCACATGGAGCCTGTGTCCTGGCACAGCTCCTCAGTCAGACCCTGCCCCAGAGAAAATACACCAACACTTACTTGGGCTTTGGCTTTGATTCACCTGCAGGTCCCCAGGAGCAGGAGACAAAGACAAGGTTAATGTCAGAGAGGCATTTGCTTTCACACCTTGTTCCAAACCCCACAGCACTGAGATGAGCTACCCCTCTCCCCCAGGCTGCACCGTGGATCATCCTCCAGCAGTGAGGTGTCCATCCATGTGCTAACACCTGAGACACACGTGGATGCTCCTGCCTAAGCAGAAGGGCATTTGGCACCTCCTTATACAGGCAAAGAGAGCGTCCCTCCCTCCCCAGAGAGGAACAAGGATGGATACTTCACCTTCTCCAGGCTCTTGCTCTCGGTCCCCCTCTCCACCTGTGGAAAACACAGAGCTTTGGCTCCTGGAGGCCAGCCCTGCTGTGCACTGTGCCCATGGACACAGAAGGGTGGTTCAGACAGGCTCTTCCCCCATGCCCTCTGCTTATCACTGCTGCAAAACCCAGATTCATCCCTGCAGGATGAATGGGGAGAGAGCAGGTCCCTCATGGACATCCTTCACCCACAGATAGACCAGAAGAACCCCAGGTCCTCTCCAGGAGGAATCCACATGAGCTTTCCAAGAGCACAGGCTGGGAAAGCAATAGTACTATCCTCTCCTTCTCTATTTTCAGTGAATTTCTTACCTAGGCAGCACAAAGCTATCCCTCCTGCAGGCCTCCTGCTGCCCCAGACCTGGCAGAGGAGGGGGTCAGGGCAGCTCTGCTCCGTTTACCACAGATCCTGTCTCTTCAGCACCAAATGAATTCAACACCAAAAACCCCAGTGGGGCCAGTGTTGGGGGGACTGAGATCAGGACTTAAATGACCAAAATTTCCCCTCCTCCATTCCTGCTGTACCTTCTCCCGGTGCTTTGGTTTCCTCTTCTTGTTCTGTTTCAAAAGCAATGGGGAGAACATGAGCACCCATGGGTGAAGGCAGCCACATCCCCCAGCACAGTGGGGTCCTGACACCGTAACGCCAGGCTGGGATCTGACTCTGCCCCACCAACCGTGACAGCACAGGGACACACATCAGGTAATCCAGTCTACTCCAAAGAGTTCTCGTGAAGTCCAGTGATCTTTGGATAGTGAGTTAGAGCAGAGCATAACCCCAGTGCTGGAAATTCTCCCTCTAAGTCTACGGGGACCTCTTGGTGGAACAGGCTTAACTCATTTTTGGCATTATTTCATGGTGCTGGACACAAACTATTTGATCAGCAACCAGCAGAAACCACCATTATCCTCATAGTTTCAGGGCCAAGGCACTTGGTAGATCAGGAAGGGGCAGCTCAGTTTTGACACCTCCTTACTGGAAACCACAGCTGCTGGAGAGAACCACCCCTCTGTGCTACTGGCCCGCTGTCACAGGCCACATGGGGACATCCCAGACCCTGCCTAGCACCCCACTGAAGCACAGCATGGCTCCAGCCAAGCCATAGGAGCTCTCTGGCAAAGCCACCACACACCTTCTGCCTTGGTTTCTTCGGTCTCCTCCTCCGCCTCCTCTACCTGTTCTTCCTGACCTGTGGAATAACAGGCAGCGTGAGTCCAGCAGCCACCGCTCCCACTGACTCCCTACAGACCCCAGTATCGGGAGAACTGTGGCATGGAGAGAGCCCAGAGAGAGACCCGGGGAAGACAAAACCATAGGAGAAAGAAGCAACACTTCAGACAGTAAAGGGCTTCGCTCTAACCTTTACCCAAGGGCTGTTCTCTGTGCTTGGGCAGGGCAAAAAGAATAAAATTAAAGGATTTATAGCCACCTCCTGGTTTTTACCTCACTCCCTCTCATGCTATCATGCTCTTATACCCCAGGATCAGGGGGGTGATTTCTATTGCTCTCCTCTTGGCAGTGAAGAACAAGACTGGCCACATTAGAGAATGTGCCTTCAGCACCTTCACAATCTTATTTATGACATTGTTGGAGCATTTTTCCACTGGAGGGAGCAGCATCCCCACAAGAGTCCTCCATTGGAGTCAGAGCGATGCTGGGGCCCACAGTTCCTGGGAAGACTTGTGGTCCCACAGCAAGAGATAAGGAAAGAAAAAGAAGATAGTAAACCAAGAGAGCACTTGGTTGATAGATGTAAGAGACACATTCACAGACACAGGAGCAGATACACACAGCACAGCGGGGCAGGAGTGCAAGAAGCAAGAGAGAGAAGTGGAAGAATGAAAGAAAACCATTTCCCAACCAGGGAGAGGCAAAAGACACACCGACCCACGACATAGTCACAGCAGCAGTGGAGAGATGAAATAAAGAAAGGTGCAATAACTACCGTCTTCTTCCTCTATCCATTCTTCCTCTTCTGAGTCGGGGAGGAGGGAAAGGAATAAGTGCAGAGGTTAGTCAGACGCCATGAAGCTGTGGAGTGTAGCTATGGCATGGATGAGGACTCTAGCACTGCAGTGGTTTCCCCCAGGAGGTTTTGGCAGAGCCCCAAAGCAGCAAGAGTCTCAGAAAAACCCAACCCCAAATGCACAGCCCAAATGTGTCCCAGAGCAGCTGCATTGTGGGGTTTGCTTCTTCATAGAATCGTCTAGGTTGGAAGGGACCTTTCAGATCATCGAGCCCAGCCATTAACCCAGCACTGCCCAAACCACCACTAACCCATGTCCCTCAGCATGTCTGCCCAGCTTTTAAATACCTCTAAGGATGGTGACTCCACAACTTCCCTGGGCAGCCTGTTTCAAGGCTTGATAACACTTTCTGTGAAGAAATTTTTCCAAATATCCATCCTGAACCTCCCTGACACAACTTGACTCCATTTCCTCTTGTCCCATCACCTGTTCCTTGGGAGAAGAGACCGACCCCCCCTGGCT
>JAOXJM010000013.1:980810-1011603 GCA_026413425.1 Tringa solitaria | reverse complement strand
CTGGCCTTGAACCCCTCCAGGGATGGGGCAGCCGCAGCTTCTCTGGGCAACCTGGATCAGGATCTCACCACCCTCAGAGTGAAAAATTAACAGCAATCTGACCTACTGATGGGGGGCGGTCCAAGTGGTCCCTGGTGCCAGGCATCAGGTGAGATGGGGATGGATAAGGCTGGGACTTGTCCCAGGGAGCCTGTGAGCATCCCCAGCTTACTCTCACCCACTGGGGGACATCTCCCTGTTCAGCTCCTCGTGGCTGTGCTCACCCCAATGGGCCTGACCCTGTAAATATTTGTGCTCCGCTGCCCTGGGAAGCCAGCACGGCTTTATTTGCACGGCACGGTGTGATTTCCTGGTGCAGCAATCACTGCACACGCATTCCCACCCCACAAGGTGAGCATGTGCGTGGGGACATTCACACACAGGTGCCTCTGCTCTTCCCTTCTGTCCCTCGAGCAGTGACAGCACAGAGCATGAATGCTGGTTTAAAGCCATGTGAGGGCCAGTTAATGCTTTGTTTTTGCATGCACGGGCTCCTTCAAAATGAAAATGAGATTTTCCTGCCTTGAATTTGCTTGGCTCCTGCAGAGGCAGCACATAACCTGGCATTATCAACATGCGGCTTCTCGTTATTTGTAATTAAGTAATCCACCCATTAGGCTATGGATTTGCTTTGCCAATCTTTCCCTCCTCTTTTCAAAGAGGGATTTTTTTTTCACTGTCTTGCCTTTTTTAACCTCAAAGAGATGAATAAAAAAAGATTGGTGAGTCTCCCCCGCCTTCTCCTCTCCTGCCCTGTTAATCATTAGTGCTGAGATATCTGACATTTACTGTTCCAATGAATGCTGTCTCATCTCATGAAAAGAGGAGAAACTGCCTTCCTGAGTTGTGAAACAGCCTGGGTGCAGGACCCCGCTGGGCTTGCGCTCGGGCAGGTCCGTGGCTGCGAGGAGGAGAATCTGGATGGGGCTGGGATGCTCTCTGGATCCATCCCACTCCTGATGGAGGCAAAGTGTGAGCCGGCGGCCTCCGAGCAACGGGGTCTCTCTTCTTTTCCGTTCCTGGGCTGGCCATGGTGGGTGCCCTACCCTAAGTACTGGGTTTGTAATTAAGTCTCAGAGCCATCACATCCACTCAAATTAGGATTTCTGCTCCGTTTTGTGGGAGAGCACAGATGCATTTGAGTCACTGAGGTTGGAGGTGCTTGCCCCGGGCTCTGCGGGAGGTCAGGAGCCATCCCCACATCGCCCAGGCTTTGGGTGAGCCCCTGACTCACCTTGTGGTGCCCAGGAACCTCACCTGCCCCTGCTCCCATCAGAGCCAAAATTACTTTTTAGGAAGGAGTGAGCAGAGTGTCCATCGCCGCAGGGCTGCGGGGATCATTCTGCAACTGCCGATGAATCAGGGCTTGCTCAGCGCCGGATGGGCTGAGGCTGCAACCTCCGCACGGCAGGGCTGGGATGGGCACCCAGGAGCTGTACGGACATGGAGCCAGTGAAAAAAGCCCCACAGCTGGCTCTGGGGCAAGCCAGTCAGACCATACCCCAAAGAAAGGCAAACCAGACTAAAAATATATCCAACATGGGGCAAGGATGTGTTTCCAGTGCCATTTTCCTATGCAGCGCTCACCTTCCCCAGGCAGCAGAAACAAATCTGCCTCTGATCTTGCCCACCCATGAGAAACTCCAGCAATGCCAAGCACTCAACAGGGTTGGCAGCATCTCTACAAGCAGCAACCCCCATGGTGGCTGCCCCTTCTCCCCATCCTCCCAACACCCACCCCTTGGCGGGACTTGCAGTGCCAGCAGCCCCCCCTTACCCCATCCCTCCCGCTGGCAGAAAGGGTTAAGCATTAAACTATGACACCTACCTGGAGAGATCAGACCAGTTCCTTCTGCCAGAAGACATTTCTGCTTTCCCAGAGTTTCAGAGAGCCCCCAAAACTTGCGCAGACATCAAGGCCAAGGTGCTACCGGAGCCACGGGGATCAGCGCTGCCCGGAGACTCGGCTTCCCGAGGAGGGAGGAACTCCCTGCAAGGTTATTTCCCGGTGCACCTTTACCCTGCCCGCAGCCCGTTTACCACCACGCTGCATCACATGGTTTCTTATCTACCTTGACAGAGGCAAGGCTGTAATTTGTCTACTAGCGGCGCCGAGGGAAAGACGCCCTGCCCAGGAGTGCCACGCAAAAGCAAATCCCTCCCCGCTGCCTGCTGTGCCAGGGCTGGAGCGGAGACCCACGCTCGGGGCTCCAGCCATCCAGGTCTCCCAGGGTTTCGGAGACAACTCCCTGCAGAGAACCTGTTTTACCAGCCGCTCTCCACCAGTCAACAACTCCACCAGCACTGGTGGAGGAGATGAATTACCTTGGGCTGAGTGGGAGGAGGCTGGCTCCCAGGGATCCAAAACAGTCATTAAAACACCTCCATCTGGGTGCAGTCCAGCCCTTTCCAAAGAGCATGGGAGGCTGCCCTGCTCCTTTCAGCCTTTTCTGGATGTTTTGGATTGAGCCCTCATGGCCTCCCCGTTGTTATGAGCTTTGCTGCACCAGAGAGCACTCACAAAATCTCAGAGGACATGGCTGAAGTGTGGGGGCGTCCAGTTTCTGGGCGCTGAAGCCCTGTTCCAGAGGAGGACTGTGTGTGCTCATCCCACGCCTGGACCCAGCCCATCAAACCTATCGCCCTCACCTCTGGGCTGGTCCCAAAACCCCGTCCCCCACGCTCACGTAGGGCAACACTCTCCTTCAAAGGGCAGGTGTGAAGGCGACGGGGGGCTGTCTCATAGTGGTGAGTGGGGCACCCCCACACAACAGAGCTGGGTCCAAGCCTGGTTTCACCTGGGGCCAGCCCTGCACACAAGTGTGGCCAGGAGCTCAGTGCTCCCACCGCTGGGGCAGCCGGGCATCTATTGCAGCAGATCCCTGTGGGAGAAGTCATCTGGGAACCCCTGAGTACAAATTCCATCTCTGATCCTGGTGAGATCCATCTCTCTGCCAGCCCCAGGGACTGGTTCAAGGCTGGGCTTGCCACGCATTCGTCCAGTCCACAGGGGTGTGCCCAGGACCTGAGCAATCAAAGGTACTATTTTAATCAAAGGTCCCTGATTAAAATCCCATTTCTAAAAGATAGCCCTGTCAAAAGAGCTGTCTGCTCTGATCAGGGCTCGTTCTCTGTTTTTCTTTCTTCTTGCAGTAATTGGTTGTCTTTCAAGTGTTTTCATACAAACAGAAAATTCAGCGAGTTGTGGCATAAGAAAAAAAACCATTACTTAAATAACCTTGCAAGTGTCCTGTTAATTGCTGACAAACTATATATAGCAGTTCAGCATCAGCAAGCTACTATAAAGCAATAAACCTTTCTGACTAATGCACAGCAAGCACTTTACTTGCAAAACTCATTGCCAAAGGATATCACTGAAGCATAGGACTTAACAGGATTTTAAAAAGGATTAGACTGAACGTAGGGAAAGAACACCCCCAGCCAGGATCTACACAGCAAAGGAATATCAAACCTCACAGTTTTTGATTCCTCTTATTATTAAGATGAAGAAATTCTAGACAAGTGTTTAACGGCTGGGGATTAGGCAGAGGACAAGCCTCAATGACACTTGTGCCTCACATCCCCCTAGTCTTTATTTTCAGCTCAGAGACCTTCCGAGCTGAACACTGTTTCCTCTTTATTTGAGACCCCTCAGTGGGTTTCTCTGCCATGGATTTGCCCGGTTTCCCTCAAACTCAGGAAAGCTGTTACTATAAAAACATCCTTCAGCAAGGAGTTCCCCAGGTTTGTTCCCTGCTGCTGGAAAAGCTCCTTCCTCTCCTTTAATCTGGATGAGGTCCTGCTGAGCTGTTTGGCAGCACAGAGCATTGATCTCATGGTTTGAGATTTTTGCTGCCACGGAGCATTTAGCTCATGTTTTCCCTGATTTCTCTCATGTTGTTTCACGTTCACCATAATCCCAAGTCATCCCTCCCAAGTAGGCAGCAGCAACCCAGAGACCATCATCTCATATATGAAGTCATGTTGGCTTTTTCCCTCTCTGTGTCACTTTATACTGCCCCAAACGTCCCCTGCCATTTTATCCCCAAAGTCCTGCAGGATCCTTCTGCATCATCAGCCTTCATCTCTGCTACGCCAAATATGCAAGAATTATCAGCAGAGTTTGTTATCTCACCATAATTTCCTATCTGCTAATTGCTTATGTACCTCTGCTTGGACTTTCCCTCTTAGCCATGGCTGATCTAAAGGTCTTTGCTCCTAGAAATCCAGGAAAACTCTTATCTACCAGGTTGCTCTTATCAACAACGTCATTGATGCCTTCACTGTATGCCAGTCACTGGACTTCCTTTACAAGATCTATTTTGGGCACCCCAAGGTCATCACCAAAGCCCAGGCCAAACTGCAGGTCCACAAAGCTGAAAGTGATGAAATTGGGCAGGGACATGAGTCCGTGCGGGGAAAGGGTGCTCAGGGGAACCAGTCTGACATTTATCCAGATCTGCCCTAGGCACCAGGCTGTCATATCTGCTGTCCCAGGTCTACACCAGGAGAGGAAATCTCTGTGCTCTTGGATGAGGGAGCTGTGCCACAGGACTCTGCAAGGCAAGGCTCGGGTGTAAAACTGCACTTCTCCCCAAGTACCCACTTTGCCCAGGGTGGTTTTTCACAGGAGGGCTCTGCCAGCAGACCTGCATCTGCCTGAGGAGCTAAGGGAGGCCAGATCTTCATCTGATGCAGATCAGCAGAAGACACCCATTTATACCTACTAAGGAGCTAGACCAGTATCAGCAGGATTTTTTTTTCCCTTGGGAACAGTGTCCTGTGTCTCATCCCTACACAGAGCCTGTTTCTTTGGCTACAGGCAGTGGAGTTCTTCCAGTTTCCACAACCTGCTATAATTAGGGCATTCCTCAACCTCACCACAGGGCCCAGCGGTGAACCCTCCACCTCCACCCTTTTTGCCTGTGCTGGTCCCCCAGCATCAGCCATGGTCCGGTTCCTCCCTTGGCTCCAGAGGCTCATCCCTGCCGTGCTGCCAGTGGTGGAGCAGAGTCAGCAGCAGCATCTGCCCAGGCTTCCCTGCTGGGCTGGGCTGGGGCTGAATGGCCGGGAAAATGGTCCATTGCTCAGCTGCCACCCCATCGCTGCAGCGGTGCAACAGCTCCCAAAGGTCCCACCAGCAAATGCTTTGAAAAGTTCCGCTCCCCACCATGCATGGAGGTCTCCCAGCCTCCCCACGCTGGTCCTCTCCAGGGGCTGGGATGGTCTAGGACTGTCCTTCCCAGCAATGGTTCCTTCAGCTTTTGGGAAGGTGTGTGTGATGCACTAGAGACTGATAGTACAGAAATACCTCTGCTGTGCAAAGAAATCCATAGTGTCTGAGATTGGTGTTTGCTCAGAAACCGAACAAAACCCAACCACAGACTTCTGTTTCCTGTAGGAAAGGAATAACAACTGACCAAAATGTCTTGCACCTTACTGTCAGAGGGCTATTTCTCATTTATAATTTAACTTTTGTTAGAAAAAGAAATAATTTAGACAAATCTTTGTTCAGAAATCCCACCATGGTGCTATACAGTCCTTCTCATTCCCACTCTCCTCTGCAGGTTGGCGTCCTCAGTAGATGCCATCTCCTGTGATGCTCCAGGTCTCACAATGAAGAACCATGGATGTCCCCAAAAGTGGTCTCAGAGTCAGTGGAAGTTTCTCAGGTCATAGACAGAATAAGTGTGACTCATCACCAGCAGCTGTATGGCAGACTGCATCCCCCCCAGCACATGAAATTAGCTGCGTTTAATGAGAAACCGCCTCTGATATGAACGATGAGAGGGCTCAGGCCACAGCAAGGGCCGATGGACAAGGCAGAGGTACCCCGCTCACACCACATGCTGTACCCCAACCCAGCCCCGTCTATCCTGGGGCTGCAGAGCCTGGAGAGATTCAGGATGGAAAAATGAGGGGTGAAGAACCCCATTTCTCCCCATTTTCTTCTGCAGGGGACACACGGGACCTGCAGTGCCGACCCTGGGGTGACGGGTCGTTATGCTATAGCCCTGCGTCGCCTCCTGCGCAGCTGCAGCCGTGGGTTTGATCCTGCCCCGGCAGCTCCGTGGAGGCTGCAGGGGGTAATGTTTAACCTTTACCTGCAGGGACTGCAGCCCGGCGTTAGCCCTGCGCAGGGCAGGGTGCTGCGGGCATCTTCGGAGGACATGGGATAAACTTTACCCTTCCCACCTCAGGGCTGCCCATCACCACTGATCTTCCTCCCCTTCCTCCCTTTGCAGCTCCAGCCACTGCCCGAGCTGCAAATACACTCAGGGAAGTATTTGGGCACCATTCAGATATCTCTAGGCTTGACCAATTAGCAAGGAGGTCACAGAGCATCCTAGGAAAGGAAGGAACAATCTTACAACCAACTAGGAGGGGTGTTTTGGAAAGGCCTCATCAGGCCAAGTCGTTTGCCTCTCCCTCGCTGCAGATTTGCCAGGAAAACCTTTCCAGTAGAAAATCATTGGGTTGACTAATATTTTTTTCTGCTGTCCAATTTAATTTGCAATTTCTGCTGTTTCAAGCTTCTAGTGCTTTGCTTTGCTTTGAGGGCTCTTGGCTGCAATGGAGCAACCTGGAAGACAGTGGAGACAGGGCTCTGCTCAGCTCAAGGAGACAGGACTGACTCACAAGGTTCTTCTAGAAATAAATACAATTTCATTAGCAGCTGCTCCAGCATCACCTGCTCTGCCTAAGAGGAGCCTTGCAAGTCCTCCATTTGGGCTGATTTTTCAGTATAAAGGGGTTCCCTTCTAATTCGGAGAGAAGGAATTGAGGCTATTGTCAAGCAACAGTGGGACTGCAGAACTTGCCTGGTGCCAGGGAAGCCAGGGAAGGTGGGATGAAAGGCTCAACCTGCCCCTTTGACCAAGGAGGCTCCCAGCTGGCCTAGAGCCACAGAAGCAGCTCCAGAGCAGAGGTGGAGAAGAAGAGTTGGATTCCACCCCCCGATCCAACCAGGAGAGCCTTGTGCTCAGAGCAGACAGATGCATTTTCCCCTCGAGATTTGATCCCTGTAAAGAGGTGGGGGGGGGTCCATGTTTCTAATAAAGCTGAAATCCATCAATCTTTGTTTCCCCACGACCAATCAAGGTGTTCTTCCACTGGAGAAGGATGAAAGCAAGACGTGGTGACTGGGGAACATCGTTCTTTGAAAAAGCAGGGGAATTTGCAGAGCAAAGAGTTTTGGGGTTGGGTTTTTCTTCCCTCCACTAATCTCAAACACAAGGCAGCCATGCAAAGTCAGCTATAGCCTCCAAGGAGTGTCTGTGCACACCCCGGCTGGTTCTCTCTGTGGCTGCAGGGACTCAGTTTTGCTCTGCAGCAGTTTCAGGTCTGAGAATCTGACGATGAGCTGGGCACGGGCACAGGCTGCCGAGCACCAACAGGAGCCTGGTCCCACAGCACCCGTCGCCCATATCGCCTTTCATCTCGCTACCAGCCCCTCCTCGCCCCACAAACACCACCCCCTTTTTATTTTGAATTACCAAATTAGCATAATTACATTAAGCTCAGAGCAACTGTTCTCGGCTCGGACTTGGCTTGCCATTTTCTGCTTCTGTTCCCGGCCTGAAGAAGGCTTTGTTTCCGTGAAACCTCTCTTGCATTTTCCAGCTCTACCAGTTGGTCAGGTAGCAGTTGTTGCCTCTCCCTGCACACCTTTCTTCCTCTGCCAGGATCGCTGCCGAGTGTGTGAGTTCCCCCTGGGGATAGCGTGCACAGCCAGATCCCAGGACGCTGCCTGGGCAGGGCTCCTGCTTGGGCAGGAGCTTGGAGGGGCGAGATTGTAGCTGAAACCCTTTGCCTTCAGTGGTGGGATCTCCCCATGCACCACCTCCAGCCACCTCCGAGAGCAGTCGCTTGGGTTGGCCAAGACAGGGACTCCTTTCCCAGGGCTATTCCTGCCGGGAGCCCATCCTGAGGTGAGCAGGGTGAGGACAAGGGGTCTATGAGTCCTCGCACTGTGCTGGGCTGTGGCTGCTCTGCTGAATTAAACTTGGAAAGGAAAAAATGCGTGGAAAAGGCTCTGTGTGCCGTGCAACTGCTCCGGTCATGCAAGGGGTGGTCCTGGCCCTGGTTAGTGGGATGCTGCTGGGGAAGGAAGGTCAGGTGGAAAGACAACGACTGAGCATCTGTGCTTGCTAGGGCGGCGAATGTGTTTTTTCCAGCTGACAGGCACCTCTGATCCAACACTAATTTGGGGAAGAGTTTTCATATTAAGTCTTAAATTCTATGCAAAGGAGCAGCTGGGTGTTGTGGCAGCCCAGGTGCTAATGACCATGCTAGAAATAAGTGTTCCCATCAGCCACCATCTGCCCTTACCCTCTATGCCTAGGGACAAAAGTGAGACGTTCGGCTCAGTATCCCTGAACTGGCCAAAGGAGGGGATGTGATGCCCAGAGCAATCCAGCTGCCCTCCCAGTTTGGAGCCCAAACCCACCTCCCTACAGTGGCTCTCCTTCACTTGCGCTTCTGGCCGCTGAGCTACCCAAGCCTGCTGCACAAAGTCCTGCAAGACCCAACTGCGTGGGGCCACCTTTTTCCATCCCTGAAGAAATGTTTTCCTGGGAAGACTCAGCTCTGTTGGAGACCGTGCACTTTTTGATGCCGTTTCTTCCCAGCCCTGGTGCCTGTCTGGCGACCTGCACTTTGCTCCAAGTTTATAGCATTTTCTGTACTTTACAAGCTCACAGCACAGGGGCTGGGCAGTGCTGCAAAACACCCACCGTGTGGCACAGCTTTGAAACCATGGGTGCTGCGGTTCCTCTGGATACCCTGGGGACATGGACAAGACACTGCTCCAACCACCAAGAACACCTCATGGGGGCTGAGCTTCAGCATCTCCTGCAGTGCAACCAGGCAGAAGATGCAATTTGGTGTGATTTCTCACCGATTCTCCCCTCCAGCCCAGCTTTGCGGATGAGCTGGCACATGCCTGGTCACTGGCACTCAACCAGCTGCAGTTTGGGGGGCTGTGAAATAGAACATGATAGGACTAGTGGGGAAGCATGAGCTGTTTGGCCCAAAAGGTGGATTCATCTCATGCTCTCTTGATGCATTGCTCAAATTAAGCCTTGAAATGGGGCTGACCCACTTCCAACAGCTCCAGTGCCTGTGATGGGGCAGCCGGTGGGGAACTGGTGCCTGGGTGAACAAGCTCTGAAGGCTTTTCCAAAACCAGAGGAGGAGGAGGAGGGGTGGGGGGGAGCTGGCAGACAGCCATCTCCACACCAAGACCCAAGCTTTGCTGCCTGGGAGGCTGGCGCATCGCTGAAGCCCAATGAGGGCTGGGGTGCGTGGGAGGGCAGAGGGAGGGCAAGGACCCCTTGCCTGGGGGTCTCAGCAGAGCTGGTGGAGCACCAGGGAGCAGCCTGAGGGGCTGGAAGAGATGAGGCCAAAGCAAGTCTGATCTCAGTTGTGCTGCTGGCCTGAGCACAGGCAGGGGGACATTGCAGGGTGGCACAAAGGACCAGGGTATCTTCCCCACTGGGCTGTGGACCAGCACCTGCCCCTGTCCAGTGGTCCCTCAGTGACGAGCCCACACAGCGCTCTACCTGGGAGACCATCCTTTAATACATGTGCAGCCGCGCGGGTACATCTCAGGCTGCGCCCAGCGGAGGATGGGGCAGTGGGAGGACCGGCAGCCGTCTCTGGGGCTCTCTGCAGCGGTGGGAGGGGAGGGATGGCCAGTGGCCCCTGGGAGACAGCATGGCCCATGCAGGTGATACCAGGAGCCGCTGTGCTGGGGTCATGTGGGAATAGGGATGATGGTGCTGCTGAGAGAAAGAAGCTCACATCTCCTTCCCACACAGTTGTCCACGTGTTTCAGCTCAGTGGTGAATTCAGGGTAAGGGCACAAAGAGCACGGAGGGCCAGCAAGGGGAAGGGGGGCAGGCAGCAGGGCTGGGGAGACTCTTCTTCCCAGTGCTCCTGTGGGGAAGAAACAGAGCAGAGCAGTGGGGCAGGAGAGGAGTTTTCAGGCTGCTGGTGGTGCCAGTGATGTCCTTGATGTGCAGGATGAGTGTGGGGTCATCAGTAGACCCCAGAGAGCAGGGAGGACAAGCTGGGAGAGGAGGGTAGCTGCTGGCAGGGGCTCCATAGTGGGAATATGCAGGACAGACACCTGTCCCAAGTGTAGGGTGGGAGATGGGGCATGTGATGCCTTTTTCTGTACTGAGTGGGGGTTGGTTTCTGCATTTTCCCAGCCACAAGCACAGATCGGGGATGCTGCAGGGAGCACGGGGCTTCGCAGGGGAAGGAGGACCGGTCCCCTACCTCTCACTGGCCCGTGGGGGACTTGGCAGCATCGAACATCTTCTTTCGCCCTTCCATCCCTGACATGGCCTCCACGTTCTTGCGCCAGTCGCCCACTTCCACAGGGCGCTCCTGCCGGGAGGGACAAGGACAGGGGATGGGATGGTCATGTGATGGGATGGCCAGCAGCCCCGCACTGTCCCACCCCATTGCACAGAGCCCTTGGCCTTGGTGCAAAAGCAGCATGGGGAGGGCAGCTGCCCCATTGCTACCACCCTCTCCCTCAGAGCCAGCTCTGCCATGTGTCCCTGCATGTGGAGCTGACCGGGAAGACGGCAAACAGTGGTCTGATCTCCACAGGGAGTTCTGGATTCATGTGGATTCCCCCCCCAGAGCCTGGCTAAGTTGCATTAATGCACCGGAAGGAACAAAAATTCCAGAAGATTTCTTTAGGGGGAAGAAACCAGCACACTGGACTTACTCGGGATTCACACCAGCACGTCGGGGCAAAAGCAAGCAAAACCACTTTCTGCACAATCCTCCCAGCCCACATAAAATCCACCTCCGAGACTTTGGAGGGGACTGGGATTGCTGGTGTGACAATGAGAGCCCGGCAGCCACTTCCCGGACAGAACAGGGAGATGACGGCAGCTCTGGGAGCGTGCCCAGGAGCCTGCTCTGCCAACCCACAAGCATTCATAGATTACAAGCCATGCCCAACACCATCTCACGACATCTAAAATAAACTCAGATCTGTTCACCACCTGGCGTTGAGGATTGTAAACACAGTTTTCTACCCAAAGGACTGAAAACGTGCTATACTATCAACAGGGGGGGAGAAAAGGAAAAATAATCAAAAACTGAGTTTCTCATCTTATCTGCTGAGCTGAGACCAAAGGGTAAAATCCCTTTGGAGAGAGGCCTTAGCCAAGCAGCACAACTCTTGCCATTGGGTGCCTGCACACCCCAGGCAGGTTTGGGCATCACTCTCTATCTCTGGTATTGAGACTTTCACCTCTCACATCTCCACAAAGCTGCTGTGAGCTAGGCTGTTTATCACATGCCAAGTGTTCTGGGCTCACTCTGTCTTATCTAATCTGGGTCTGGGAATTTCCTGGGTGTTTTCTGGGTGTGATTATACTGAATAGGAGGTCTCCTAGTTCCCTAGAAGACCAAAGACCAAACTCTGCAAGTGCAGCTCAGCAGATGTGCCAAGGGAGCCCCACTGAAAGACTCCCACATGGTCTGGGACGGAAAAGCATCATGGACACACACCTAAACCTCCCTTGTTATTGTCCACCAGTTACCTGGCCCAGTCAAACTGCTCCCACAACATCCCGCAATAGGCAGTGTCTCACAAGGACTGCCCCTTGCTCTTTCTGAGGCTTACATGGGGTGAGCACAACCCACATGGGCTATACAGGGGACCTTGGAGAAGGGCAAGAGCATCCCTAGGAGGTGTCTCCACCTCTGGCCTCTAGAAGAGTCACCCACCTTCTCCGTGTCCTCCTTCTTGACAGACTTTAGGTTGGCTCTCAGATCCATGGACACCTTGTGCTTGGAGCCCAGCAGAGCCCTCAGCATGGCATCGGCGGAGACGCGGACTCGCCGCAGGGGGGGTCGCTTGAACTTTCCTCGAAGATCAAGCACTTTGATTTTCAGATCTTTAATCTGCAGGAGGAGGAGCAAGAGGTCACTACATGGCTGTCTTGCACAAAAAGGTCCTGCGTGATTGAGGAATCTCTGCCAACACTGATTCCATTCCACAGAAGGGTCTGTGTCTCTCCTGCAGCCATGAGGACCCCCTTCACTAAGGGAATGTCCACCTGAGCACAGAGATGTTGTCAGTGCCTTGTCCCAGCCTGCTCAGACGGCAGCCGTACCAGACCCACAAGGGTGGCCAGGAGAGCAAGGAAGCTGCCTGTGAACCCAGTGGACAGTTTGAGTTCCAGGGATGAACCTGGTGCTGAGTGATGCCTTGCAGAGCAAACACCAAACCTTAGGTAACCCTGGTGTATGTCCCACATCCAGGCTCAGCCCAGTTCACGAGAGACCCCCATCGAGGCCCAAGCTACCATCTGGAAGGGAGTTAGCAAAGAAGCAAATAGCCCATGCTGTCTCCTACCTCCCGAGTGTTATGGTTGCATTTTGCTTCAATGTCATATCTCTCTTCATCCACAATTTCAACCTTCTCGTGCAGCTCCCTGCACAGGTCCTGGGGGCCAAGCACAACAGGAGAGCAGTGAGCGATGGCCCTCCATGCTCTCAAGGAGCTCACTCCATCCTTGGACCTGAGAAATACCTGGAGCTGACTCAAGGAAAGCCCACTGGTGTGCAGTGGTGTGATCCGCTCAGACAGGTATCTTTCCTTCTCTGCCTGCTTGTCCACGATCTCCTGATCCCACTCCTCCTTTGCTTTTGCCAGCATCAAACTCTAGGAGCACAAGAGCAGAAGGGTAAGCAGAGAGGCTCCTCTGTCCCCCTGAGCCTCCTCACACAACATCTGTAGGATGGGACAATCCTGTTGGCCTCCCAAACCTCCTCCCTGCTGTAACTGTCCTCCCGAAATCACTTTGCTGCTGAAACACACATCAAAAAGTCCCTACACCTTTAGTGTGGTGACCCTGAGGGCAGGGGGAACAGCACAGCCAGAGGAACCACAGGGCTGTGGAGGTGGTGGTCCCGATAGATGCTGATGCCAGCACTTTCTTTGTATCGGTTTGCTCTGCTGTGGCAGTAAATGATTTCCCCAAGCCCCAAGCCACAACCTGTGCTGCAGAGCTGCTGGTGCACCAACACCAGCTCTGTGGCTTCAGAGCTGAAGCTGTTGGAGTCTCTCCCCACCTTAGTAAAGGGGAGGTGAGGGGAGGTTTGTTTGGTGCCTGGACCACAAAGCCCACATGAGTGAGGATTTTTGAGGAGACAAGAGGTGGGAGCAGGAGCTGCTCCCCAAGGCCCATTCTTCTGCCGTTCCTCATCGCTGTCCCTCCGACCACGCACTTCAACCCCTGCTCCTCTTCCCCAGCGAGACAAACCCCAGGGAGTTTCCAACCCTCAGGACTCACCTTCAACAAGAGTTTGCGTGAGGCTGTGATCTTGGATTTTCTCTAGGGGAGAGGGAATGGAAAAAAAAAACCACCTTTGAAAACAAACTCACAGCAAAGGCAGGGTAGCAGCACGATCACTCCTGAAAGGAAAGGCACTTACCTCCCTGCAAGCCAGCATGTGTTCAGGAAGAAGCAATAAGGAAGAAAGGAAGAGAACAGGGCATCAGCGAATAACAGTGAAAAAGATGTGACAGTCAAGAAAAGCATCTCATGTGATTGCATTGGTTTCCTTATTTTTCTATCTAATAGTTGCCAACTGCAAGTGAGACGACCGTGTTGTCTGGAAATGTAGTGGGTGCTCGGGGCCACTGCTCAGAAAGCCAAAATGCCACTCAAACCCGGCACACGAGCTGTCACGGTGCCCATAGCGCCAGCCCTGGCACGGTTCCTGTGGTTCAGGCCACAACTCCCTCATTCAGGGGATCCCCACGCCACCGGGGGCTGGCACGCAGGACACTGGAGCCTGTTCAGGTTTGCAGGGCTGAGGCATCTCTGCATTATCGCTCGATGAAAGCCTCGCAGGAAGGTTTCTCCCTTCTCTTCATGCTGAGGAATATGTTCTATCTGTATGACATGCTATGAAGAGCCTCACGGCAAAGCGAATGGGACTGCCCACCTCGGATCCCTCTTTCAGGATCTGGGAAAGCTCCAAGGTTTGAACTGGGACATCAAAATCACTAACAATTTTTATTGAAATATAGTTTTTGCAAGGGGATGGCACAGAGGTCTCGAGCACGGGGTGGTCTCCCGGCTGAACCCCCCAAAAATGGACAAGCTCAGCGTGCACAAGCACCACAGCGGCCAGGCAAGGATTTACTGAAATTTGAGGAAAAGTTGTGCTACTTACGGTTCTGGCATTGTGGCGCTGTGCTGTTCGACTGAAAAAAAAAAAAAATAGGGAAAGAAGGTGAAACAAAGGCACAAATCTCAAAATCCACCTGAACCCAGAAAACGGCGGCGGCGGCGGGATGCTCCCGAGGTCCGGTGCTGCCCCGTGCTGTCGGCAGAGGGAAGCGACTCAGCAGCTTCTCCATCCGGCTGTGAAACATGGAGACAACCACCCAGCTCCGAGGAAACCCTATTTGGGGCAAGCTCCAACCTGCCTCCAGCCGGCCCTGCAGGACTCGGTCTGCGGCTCCTCGGGGGTTTTCCCAAGCACCGAGCTGCTCCCCCGCCGGCTGCGGCCCCCACCCCAGCTCGGGGACAGAGAGGAGCGTGGATAGAAATAACACGAGAAATGGGGTGCCAATGGGGTGCCTCAGGGCCCCCCACATGGCCTTGGCTTGGGGAGTCCCGTCCCACAGCTCCCCGTGGGGGACTGCAAGGATTTTGGTGGAGCCAAAATCCATCTCAGGAGTGACGGAGCAAGGGGCAACAAATCACGAACAAGCAGCTGAGCGGATTTCTTTAACATCTGTGTCCCTGGTGAAATACTCACAGTTTCATATTTTAAATTGGCTTGGTAATCCCATGCCCTGGCAGCTGCTTCACAAGGCACTGCCTCTCCTATTTCCCCAGCACTGCCCCTAACACTTCCCGCTCTTGCCAAGGCATTGCCTAAGCCTGAGTAATAGAAAAATGTGGGGGAAAATGCCAATTAATTTATTTGTTTTCTCTTTCCAACCAGGAGTAACAAACCGATGACATATTTCAGAAAGAGACAGCATTTTCCAGCACTGGGTTTAGTCCTTTCCCTTAGAACTCAAAGGGTGAAGTTGGGATTTTTTACCTTGATCTCTTTGCATTCCCCTGAATTTGGGAACTGTTTTAAACCCCAAAGATTCCTTCAAGGGAAAGAAAAAGGAATAATCCTGGTCTCAAGAAGCTGCTCCCAGGAGCCCGTGCCGAGCAAATCTCAGTGCACCTCCTGGTTCCGTCCGCTTGTCCCTGTCCCCTCCCTGTGCCCCCCGCTGCCTGGCCAGAGCCGTGGCCTGAAGGAATGCAGTTTATGGGGGAGATGCCATAGAATCAAGCAGGAATCATCTCCCCCCGGAGCCTACCAGATCCCTGGATTTACAAGGAAAAATCCCAAGAACAGGAAATTTTTTTTGTCCCCAAAGCCACATCACTCAGATGCAGTCAGAGCCACCAGTTTCATGTCTTTTTGGAGTTTTTTGAGGTACAACAAACATCCCACAGGACACGCAGGGAAGGCAGCTCCTCTTGCCTGACACTGGTGCATTGAGGGGTCGAGTCCCAGGTGCTCCCCCCCCAGTTTATTTCGGGGTAGACAGAAAAGCTGTTGGCTCTCTGGAGGAAAGCAAGGACTGGGCAAAGCCTTTCAGTGTCTCCAGCGTCCCCTGTCAGAGCAAAGCCTGGCGACCCTAGAAGGTGGGACCCACACCGCACCTCAGGCTGGCGACCTCTACCAAGGTCAATCAAATTTTAGGGGCAGATATTTCTAAATTTGCTTCCTGGAGGACATTTGGGACTCAGATGTTCTGGTAAGATGTCCCCAACCACCTTTGCAGGGACTTTTGGGCTCCAGCCTGATCTGGAGCATCCACAAGAGACTTTGCTCTCTGATGGGGATGAGAGGACATGGACAAGCTAATTCTGCACGGTATGCATGCCCCTAGCCGTGAAAAGTTTAAAAAGCTTAATAAACCGTTAAATTGTGGAAATCCTTAAAAGAAATAATGCCCAGTCAATCCCAACATCCTCCCACACCCCAGGGGATAGGACACATACCACCAACATGCACCCAGCCAAGGCGATGCCACACACACACTGATCCTCACCTCCCTGTCACACAAGTGACTGTGAGCAGTCAGGGTAGGACACAGGGGCAAACACTCCCAAAAAACATCCTGTTTCGCAGTTTTCAGGAAAAATGAAGTGAATCTCAGCTCCAAAGCCCAGATGGGTATGTTAGTGGTGTTTCTCCCCATCGTGGTCTCACCAATCCCCTCTCCAAGAGCAGAGAAAATGCCTGAGGACCCTCAGACAGGGGGGAGGAATTCAGACAAAGTTACGTGCTGGGGCGTCCTCTCTGCCACATCACCCCATGCAGGTAACAGTGGTGTCACGTTCATGCCCCTGTCACCACCCAGGGAGTCAGGGGTGGGGGGACACGAGCTGGGGGGACCCCCGACAGTGCCTTACCTCGGGGCCGTGCAGGAGGGAGGTGATGCCTGGTCTCCGGAGAGCCGCACACTGCCAGGGGCCGACGGTGGAGGGGGAGTATTAAACCGCAGCCTGCCTGCAAGTGGTCAGTAAAAATAGCACAAATCCCCTCTTGTGAGCACACGTTTGCTGCGAGCCCTGTGACATGCTGCACACACCTGGGGCACCATCTCCAACGTGGGGTGACACACGCACATCACCCCTGTGCAGCAGCACACCCCTGGTTTAGTGCACCCCCGCTTTAGTGCACCCCTGGTTTAGTGCACCCCTGGTTTAGTGCGCCCGTGACCCCCACGCAATTTGGTGAATTCCCGTGCTATTTGCATGTCAACTGCCTGAGTTCGACTGGCACCCGCTGCCTGACACTGCACGCACACGCGTGTTGCGTGTGAGCACACAGACGTGCCAGGCCAGGCTGACCCTGGTGATGCTGGTGCGGATGGGGTATGTTCTGCTTGTCTGCCTTGCTCCTCTCCAACGTAAACCAGCACCAGAGATGCTGGAAAAGCCCTGAGTCTGCATGATCCAAAACAATGCAGTGCTTTTTCTTTCCAGAAGATACCCTGGGTTTTTTTCTGTTTTTTTTTTCTTTTTTTCTTTTTTTTTTCCTTTTTTAATTTTTTTTCTCTTTTATTTTTTTTCTTTTTTTTTTTTCAGAAAGTGCCTGAAGGGGAGGTGGGGTGTATGAGCAGCCTGAAGAGGTGATGTGATGCTGACCCCCTTGAACGCTGGTGCACACACGATGGTGCACACACACCCTGCAAAGCTGCAGGCACAGAGTGATGCTCCCAAGGGAACACCAGCCAAGGAGCCTTCCATGAGCTGTCAGAGCTTGAGGAGGGCAAAGCCACCCCAGACCAGGCCAGGGGACATTGCTGAGGGGTGATGGGGTAAAACAGCAAAGGTGGGATTTACACCATCAGGCCAGATGGTGGGCTAGGAGCAAAGATGGGGCAGTCCCTTCGTTGGGGAGCAGGACCAGCCAGGCTCATCAAGTTGGGATGCTCCAGGAACTTTCAGACCCTCCAAGCTCTGATGCTTTCCCCATGAAATTCCTGAAAAGCGGCAAAGAACCTGCAGTCTCAACCCCCTGCACCCCACGAAGCCTCTTCCCCGCTGTCTCGTGGAGGGAGGCAGGGACCGCGGGGGCAGGCGGCACCTGTTCCCTGGGATATTTTTAGGGGCAAGTTTAGGAGCAAACAATTCCCAGCCTGCAGCCCAGCAGGGACAATGCCTGGCATTTTAATCCTGAGGCTATTATGGTCAAGGAGGGACACGCAGCTGCATGCAAAGGGTAGCTCCCGTGGTGGGGAGCAATGACTCCCCCCCCTGTCCTGCAGAGCAGGGGATGCACAGCCACTTTCCCTGGCTCTTTCCCCCCTGCCTGGACACCAAGGGGGGAGCTGTTTCCAGCGGGTGATACATCACCCCCAAGATGGTGCGAAGCTGGTGATGGTGATGGTGACAATGGCCATCCTTGTTTGACCTGCACTAGTCAAGTCCCAGCAAGCGCAGGAGAAACCCCCTTGTGCCCATCCCGCTCAGGGGCCCCTCCAAGGACGTCTCCCCTTCCCCGACTCCAGCACAGTGGATCGACTCCCAGCTGCCAAGGAGGAGACTTTATACCAGCCCTGTCAGACCTTTATAAGGCAAAAGCCCCTGCAGGGCCGTGCCTCCAGCATCTTTCCTCCCAGCTGCCTTGGAATTGTTTTCAGAGCACAGAGGAGCCAAAATTAGCCCGTGACAAAGGCACCGCATTCCCCACAGCCCTGCCCCGGGGACCCGACCAGCTCCTGCTGCCGGTGCTGGGGCTGCTTCGGATGCCATTTGCTCCAGTCTCAGGTTTCCTCCTCTGCGGAGGAAAGGGCGAGCAAGGGATGAGTTAGCTGGACATCTCGACTTGGGGGTTCAGCATTGATTTCAAAGCCCCAGCACTGCTGGGGGGGGCCGGCAGCAGCAGGACTGGCAGGAGCCCACGTTCTCCCCATCCCTCCTCTCCAGCCTATGTGATGAGGACGTTTTGGGTCTCCATCCCTGGTTCACAAACCACAATGAGCTGCCTCAAAATGAGGGGTTGTTTTATTAGGTGCCACCTGAAGTCGTGGGCACCCCTCTGAGCTACTGCATGTAGGAAGGGCACAGGCTGGAAATCTGTAGGGCAGACCAATGCTGAGGCCATATTCAAAGCAAAACAGTATCCCTTCCCACTCCTGGGAGCCACTGATTCAAGTGAAGGATTCCCCATGGGCTGCCACTGAGGGCACCGATGCCAACAGAAAATTCCCAGAGAGCTGTATGGGGAGGCCAAACCCACCCAGAACCAAATCCCCAAGGACAGCCCATTTGTGCCTAAACATCCCAGTGGTCCTACGAGTGGACAGCCCTGCATGTGTTCAGATGGACGTGGGCAGTTTCTCTCTCCGTCTGGACATGCTGAGTCCCTGGAGGGTGTTGGTGCTTCCTCATCGTTGGGCATCAGCCCCACAAGCGTGGCAGGGGCTACCACAACTGCCCTCCATCTTCGGGACAACCGCGATGGGGCCACAATGGTCCCTGGCTCCTGGGGATGTTTGGCCTCCAAATTCAAAGCTGTCTGACCCCTGTGACTGGTTTGGTTGCCCCATGTAAAGCCTATTTCCCTGAAGAAGCAGACTTGCAGCAGGGATCCCTGTCCCTGCTCAAGGCCCTGGAGCCATCCCACCCATCCTGTCCTTACCCTCTTCCAAGCACCGTCCTCGTTTCATCCACCCCAATGGCATTCACAAAGACAACAGGCTTCCCAGGGCATCGAGGACAGACTTAGAAACAACAGCTGAGCCTCTGTTGTCTTTGGGACTTCACCCTCCAAACAGGGCCATCCCACCCCTTAGCTGCCACACTCAGAGCCAGCCCCAAATGCCAGACTTGACGACAGGACCCCACCAGCTGCCTCAGGTTTCTCACTGGGCTGGGACAGAGGATGCCCCACAGAGTCTCCATGGCGTGGGAGAAGGTTTTCCCTCTGTGGACCAGCTCAGAAACACAGGGACATTGAGGCCACTTCCTACAAGCAAAGAGATTGGAAGGTTGCAGAACTGCAGTGCCACATTGCAATAAAATCATGAGGGTCCATGCAAGTTGTCCAGATGAAACGGTCCCTGCCTGGGTGTTTCTCCTGTGGATCATCCGGCAGCTCTCACCCCTCAGGAGCTTCCAGAAGGGATCCAGCTTGTCCCAACTGCTCCTTCAATTTGTGACAGCAGAGGGTGACAGCCTCCTGGGGAGGGTCTCCAACAACCAATGCTTTTTGTAGCCCTGCCAAGGATTCCCTCAGCCTGATGCCTCTGTGAGTCTTGCCAAACCTGGGTGATCCCCAAGGCATCGAGGCAGAGCTGACAGTAGGGACAGCTGTGGAGATAAAAAGTGGACCAGAATTTGGATGATAATCACAGCCCAGCCTGGAATGAGTGAGGCCCTAGGCCAGACCCCAGACATGCCCCATGGGGCTGAGACCTCTCCCAGCTCAGATCTCTGTCCTGCCAATCATCACCCCATTGCACCAGCCCCACCAGGACACCCTCATCACCCACTGCCCAGTGGGGCAGAGGCTCCTCATCCATTTGGGATCTGCTGCTCCATGTCCCAGAAGGTAAGCTACTGCAGCTGGAGAGCCCTGTCTTCTCCAGCCACCTACCTGCTGGTGGTCTCCAACATCTGGGGACAGTGCCTGTGTTCAGCCTCTTCACCCGTTGGCATTAGACCCACTCTTCCCACTTTGCACAGCTGCAGGCAGTAAATCCATGTGGAAGCAGCTGTGGGGCTGGACCCAAAGTTGGGACAGCTTTCACGAAATGGAAGCAATACCCCAGCTTCTAGGAGTGTTGTGGGACAAGGCGTTGTTCTCAGGTGGAATGCTTTGGGGAGACTTCAAATGTTTGCAGAAGGTGCCGAAGCTGCGGAGGGGTCTCTCAAAGCCAACGGGTTCTTTAGGAGCAGCACACACTCCCCACCTTGTGCCACTCTTTATTAAATAAGGAGCCATTATCTACTTTGGGATAGCAGAAAGACATTATTAAAATGGAGCTGAGCCACCCACTGAAGACTTTAAGCTTTCTGTGGCTTTGCCAAGTGACACATGAAACCTTCCCAATGTCGATCTTGACAGCTCTTACATACAAGAGGGGGATGCTGGCGGTTCTGTCCGTGCTAATGGGCTGATACAGTTCAATGGCAATGTCAGTTTAAATATCCTAAAAACCAGCCTGGTTTTCAGCCTAAGGCAAAACAATTCACAGGGGCAAAAAATACTATTCCAAATAATCCAAAATTTCAGGCCCAGGCAGAGATCTTGACACACTTTTTAGATATTCCTGGAGTATTTCCAAGCCCTCCCATCTGTCTCTGAGACACCCCACGCACCTCAGCATCCCCTTCTGCTGCAAGGCTGGGCTGAGCGGGTGACGGCCGGGTGCTGGCATATGTTCAGCTCCGTTGCTGCCCTCTGCAGCTCCAGCATCGCCTCTCTGCTATTTTTATTTCTTCATGCAATGCCAGACAGGGTGGTGAGCCCCTTCCCTCCCACTGGCTCCACCAGCTCTGCTGGTGGGTGATGTCCACAGCCACACTCATCACCCACCTCCACCTCCCTGGGACACCCTTTGAAGACACAACATCAGGACACTGGGGATGGGGAACTAACACACGTGCAACCTCTGCCATCCATGCCTGGACCCCCCTGCTTCATCCCAAGCTCTATGTTACAGTTGGTGGCATTTCTTCCTACACTCAAACACAAGAGGACTTTACAGGAGGTGGCCAGACCCAGCATGGTGCTGCTGTGGGTGTCCCGGCTGTCAGCTCCCCTGGAGTGTGTGGGTGCAGCGGGACATGGGGCAGCGCTGCAGTCTGGCACTGCCTGGGACAGGCTCTGGATTCCAACACAAAATCCAGTGATTTAGGAATTATAATTAAGGATAGGCAACAGGAGTATATGAAGGGAGCCAGACACTTGACCCAAAGCTAATAAAAAATAATACTGCTTGCTACAACGGTGATTTTTTTTTTCTTTTCTTTTTTATCTGAGGAAAAACCACCCACAAACTACACCGATGTTCACAGGAGAAGCAAGGCACTGCCAGCCTCCCCGCGGGGCACATGATGGTGGAAGAGGTACACACAGGTCTCACCTCCCAAAAAGCACTGGCACCATCATACTGCAGACCCCTGTCCCAGCAGTGTGACGCCCACTGCCTTCGCCATCTCCACCCAGCCCCACACCTACCCCAAAGCCAGAGCTGGGCACCGGGATTTCGTTGGGTGGAAAAAAAGGGCCCTGAAGCTCCCTCTGTCACCTCCCCTGCACCCGACTTCACCCTGGTGGTGCTGCACAAAGGGTGCCATCCCCAGCACCCCTGGGTGCCGGCAGAGCCCCTGGCCCCGGGGTCGGAGGCACCGGGCAGCCCCCAGCCTGCGCAGAGGAGCCCCAGCATCCTCCGAGCAATGGAGCGGTGACACCTCGGGGCTGGGAGCAGCAGAGCTGGATTTTCAGGCTCCTGCCTTTGAACTCAGGCGGCTCCGGGGCACCTCGCTCCGTTTCGGGGCTCAGCCCCAGCTCTGCTTGCTGTCCCCAGCAATGGGATCCCCAGGAGCCAGCCTCTCCCCACAGCTGGAGCCAGGGTGTTGGGGGGCGCTGTAAGGCCTCATGCCGACCAACCCCCTCTGTGCCTCGGTTTCCCCACCCCCGGGGATGTTAGAAATGCTTCCCGTGTGTCCTCTCCCTGCTTTTTGGGCTGGCTGGAGCACTCTGTGACCTCCTTTTGCATCCCTACTGCTGTGCAAAGAGTCAAGTAAAAATACCTTCCCAGCACTTGGCCTCCTGCAGCGCTCCTGGGCCCTTCTCCCCCCAACCCCTGCTGTCCCCTGCAAACTCCCCTGCTCTCTGAGCCCCCGCCTGCAGGAGATTTTCACTGGGGAAAACCACCCCATCACCCCAACCTCACCCACCAACACTGAGCCCCACTGGGGCCGGCGATGTGCTGCAGCACGTTCGTGGTGATGGAGGATGCGGCAGCCGCCGGCCCCATCCCTGCTCCGCTCTCTGGCCGAGGCTCTTGGCTGTTTATTTGCTTTTCAGTCTCGGGGTGACCTTTTTCTCTACATGAAAAATTCAGCCCTCGCAGGCGGCGGGTGAAGCCATCCCACCTCCCACCCGCACGCCGCTGGCTCAGCTCTCGCCTGCTCCTAGGGCCAGGCTTTAAGTCCACCCGCCGAGGCAGGGTCTGGCAGATTTGGGTGTCTGCTCAGAAGAATCTCCCAAACCTGGGGGGATACACGCTACAGGCAGGTGTTTTGGCTGCAGATTGTTCTGCAGAGGGATGAGGAGCTGAGAATGGGGGTGGAAAACCTTGGCTTTCCCCATGTTCAGGCCTGAAACACCAACACAGCAATTTACCTTGCTCTTTCTGTCCCTCTCCCTCTATTAACCACCTAAATTTCTCTCCAGCTTGCAGGTACCATGGCCTCTCTGATGTGGATGTGTCCAAGGTCAGGGCTGGTGCTTGCACACACCCATCCTGACCATCTTCTTCCCCAAGTTCCTTGCTGGGACTTGGAAAACAGAAAATACCTATTTACAGTGAATGAGAGAGCAGAAAAGCAGAAAACGAGGTCAGACCACCCAAAACTGGCTCTAAATTCAAAAGACTTTGAAAAACCCCTCATGCTGGGTGCACCCCACCCCTGGTTGCTACCCTGTCATGGCACAGGCTCAGGATGCTTGTAGAACTTTGAATGACCTTCACTGAATACCCTGACTCCAGGAGCTGGGGATTTACAAGAAACCCCAGGACAGAGATCCTTGCAATGGAAATTCTGTGTGAGCACCAGCACCTTCCTCCAACCGCTGACAACACCATTTTCCCCCAAAATGCGTGTGGGGACCTGGTTTGGGGGGCTCGTCCATGTAGGGCTCCATGCCTAGAGCAGGAGATCCCATGCCTACACCAGGTCCCACCATCCCTGGAGCCACACCATGTTTTGGTCCCTCTGTCCCTGCTGTGGCACAGGGACAGTGCAGAGCTCCGTCTATGCAGGGTTTGGATCCAACTTTATCTACACCCCCCCCAGCTTGGACCCCCCACTTCTCTCTGCTCACAAGCAGGGGGGTTTCTCAGCCAATGAAGCTCCAACAACAGCAGTGCCCAAGCAGGCTTCCTCGGGTGGAAAAACACCAAAATGCTTATTTCCAGGCTCTGGGAATATTATTTCCTCTTTCTCAGAAAGAGTCAGCAGGAGCCTGGCCCTGCATGGCAGGGGGCCCTATCCATGCCACCGTCCCTCCCGAAAGCCACCCCGGAGCTGCCCTGACGTGGGGACGGGACTCCACGGGCCCCAGGTTGGGGGTGGCTGCCACAGCTCCCCGATTCCCACGCAGCCGGGCAATCTCCAGGAGGATCTGCAGCGCCCGCGGCCGCGGGGCTGGGGCTCAGGCTCCAGCTTGTGGAGCTCAGTGGCTCCGGGCGCTGGCGTCTGCGCTGCCTGTCAGGGCAGAGCCATCCCTTCCCCTGACTGCACAGCCGGGCAGCACTGGTTTTGGGTCCCACAAACCACCGTGGGAATCCCTGGGGACACGGGCACATCAGCAGGGGTGACCAGAGAGGCTCTGGGTGGCAGTGGGGGGGCTTTGGAGCCCAACTGTGGGAATTAGGGGCAGATTTAGGGGGATGTCAATGAACGGCGAAGCTTTGTGCAGGATTTGTGCTCTTCCATACCCTGCGGGGTACCACAAATCAAAGCAACACCAGGGTAAGCAGCAGAAGGTCCTGTTTGGGGACACTTTTGGTACAGGGAGTCAGGGTCCCCATTGCTTTCCCCAGCATCCCCCATTAGCTCAAGGGCAGGATAGCATCCTGCAGCATGGCCGTGTCACCGCACAGTGCCCAGAGGGGTCCCTGCTGCAGCAGCAGCTCTCCAGCCCCTTCCCAACATGGGGGCTTGGGGGGGCTGTGTCCCCAGCCATATCCATCTGTCCCAGTGTCACTGGCGTCCGGGCAGAGCTCACTGTCGCACGGCTTCCTTCAGGCTCCACCTCATCCATCCCATCCCCTGTCCTGCAGGAGAGGCCCTGGGGTCTCCACCAGTCCACCAATGTCCTGGCCATGTCAGTTGAAGGACAGTGGGCCCCCAGGCAGGAATGTCACCTCCTGCCATGTCCAGAGCCCTAGGTGGTGGCCCTGACTGTGTCCTTTGCCCCGCCGTGCCAAGGGGATGTGGGTCGTTCCCTGCAGCTGTGTCAGCCCGGCTCCTGCAGCGCCTCTGTCCTGCCCCGGGATGGGGGAGCCAGTGCCTGCACTGGCCTCCCTGGGGCCACCGTCCCTGTCCCTGGGCCGCAGACAGCAGTGGCCTCACTTGCCCGCTGGGATCCCATTCTCCCCATCGCCCGCTGAGCCAAGGGCCACCTCCATCCTGCTCTTCGGGTGCTGCGCGTCCAGAGATTGTCCCACCGGGGCTGCGTCGAACTGCACCACTGCAGAGAGAAGGTGCTTGTTACCCCCCAGGCCAGCGCTGGGATGTGGGGCAGGATCCAGCCCCGAGGGGAGCTGGGGAGTGGAGCCAGCCCTGGCCCTCACTGCCACCCCACGTGCAAGATGGCAAAGAGCCCCATATCCCTCGTGGCCCCCCCAGACCGAAGGAGGGTGTCAGAAAGTCCCTCTCTAGGGAAGCAGGAGGTGAAACCCAGCGGGGGATGTGAAGGGCAGAGCCCAGCCCATGGTGGGGGGACACGGGACCATCACCCTGCAGACCCATCCCCACCCATGGGATTCCCTGTGGAATCTGTGATCCCCATGGGGAACTATTCAGAGAGGGGACCCAGCTGTTGGGGACCTCATCCTCCAGAGGGTCCTGTCCCCCCCGACCCACGGCGCGGCAGGGGATACCTGCTCGGCAGCTGTGCCGGGCGCGCACGACCTGGATCGCCTGCTGGTTCTTGAAGCGGACGAGGCCCATGGTGATCTCGGCGTTCCAGCCCGGGTCCTCCTGGGCGCAGCGGAAGTCGATCTCATGGCTGTCGTCCATCACCACCGTGAAGTAGATGTGCCGCTCCTTCCACTCCACGCACTCCACCGCCTTCATGCGGGCAAAGCTCAGCTCCTTGCGCCGAGAGCCCTTGGGCTCGAAGAGCTGCAGCCCCTTCTCCGTCAGCAGGCACCGCTTCTTCTTCCAGAGCTGCAGCAGCCCCCCGCTCCGCTTCTCCAGCACCCCTTCTCTCAGCACCTTCTCGGGGGTCATAGCGGCTCCTCTGCCCCCCCAGGACCCTCAGCACCTCGTCTCGGCGCAGCCAGGCATCACCCGCCGGGGGATTTCCAGCCCTTCCAGTCAGAGCCCAGCTCCCCAGGGCCAGGACCCCCACGGCAGCCGTGCTGCCTCCGGGGGACTCGCCGCCCTCAGCTGCCTGGCTCTCAGAGGGGGTGAGTGATGGGGTGCCCCATGCCGGCTGCCAGCCCTGTTGCTGGGACTCTGCTCCCTGCCCCGTGCAGCGTGTGGGATCCCCGACGCCGCGCGCCCCAGGAGCTGTCGCTACATGCCCGGCCGCTCTCCCACTCGCATTCCTCCCCGCCTCGCCTGGCCCCTCCTGCCGTGCAGGCTCCCTTCACGCCCAGGCGAAGCCCAGCCAGGCCTGGTGCAGCCCCACTTCACCTGGGAGGCATTTTCGGGGTGCCTGTGGGCAGGCGCTGCCCCCGGGGTCCTCCCGTGAAGAGGCAGGGTGGGGGGACAGGTCTGCATGGCAGCAGGGCTGGGCAGCGCTTGGAGCCTTCTGCACGGCAGCCCGGGCATGGGGTGCAGTGCCAGATGTTGGGGTTGCAGTGCCAGATGTTGGGGGGTGCCGTGCCAGCTGGCACAGGGCTATAGCATGCAGTGCTGGGGGGCACGGGGGGCTGTGGGGTACAGCACCAACCAGGCAGAGGGTTATGGGGCACAGTCTCACTTACAGATAAGGTTGTGGGGTGCAGTTTCAGCTGGGGCAGGGGGCTGTGGGGTTCAGTGCCAGCCAGGGCAGAGAGTTATGGGGTACAGTGCCAGCTGGGGCAGGGGGCACTGGGGTGTAGTGCCAGCTGGGGCAGAGGGCTGTGGGTGCAGCACCAGCCATGCAGGGGCTGTGGGGACCCCTGGGTGGCAGCCCAGGACAGGGGAGACACGCAGACAGCAGATGTCTGGTGTCACCACTCTGAGATGTCTCCTGCAACAGGGACAGCCCTTGACACCCACTCAGCCCTGCACCCAAGGGTGCTGGCCCAGCCCTCAGCACACAGAGCTCCCGTCCCCCAGATCCCCTGGGTCACCGCGGGTGGAAGCCCCCAGCCTGTCCCAAAGCCAGGACCAGCGTCCCCCAGCCTGGTGTGACCTGTGCAGGGGGGGATGCACCCCCGGAGCAGGGCCAGGGCAGCACAGCCCGGTCCCACCAGAGTCCACCCTCCCCTGCAGCGAAACACCCGTCTCCTTTCCAGCCCATCTTGTTCCCGGCCACCGCAGCCTCGTCTGTTCCTCTGCCAGCGCCTGGCACAGCGGGGCTCACCGGGCCATGCCGGCGGGGACATCGGGCACCTCCATGCTGGCCGTGGGCTGCCAAAGGGGGTGATGGTCACAGCCTGCTGGGCGGCTGGATGTGCCCCAGGAGATGCTGAGGGTGCAGGTCCCTTTGCCCAGGTCTAGAATAGGAAAAAATCCCCCTGGGGATGTGCCGGGGCCACTGTCTGGGGCTGGTAGCCCACAGGTCGGCCCCCGGCTCCCTGGCTCCCAGCCGCTGTCCCCACGCTCCCTCTCAAATTGCCCCTCTTGTGCCCCCACAGAGCCCAACAGCCCCCCGGTGTCCCCTGCTGGAGCCCCTCTTGCCCCAGCCCCTCCACTTCCCCCGTCCCTGCTGGGGGTATTGCCTTCAGCCGACGTGGCTGGGGGGCAAGTCTGCAGCGCTGATGAGATGCACCTAATTATCCCTCATTAAGAGGGCAGGGCAGCCACTGCCGGAGCCAGGAACTGGTTCGTGCTCCCTGGGGCCAACCTCGCCGCGCTGGCAGAGATCCCAGCGGTCCCAGGAGACCCGGTTTGGTGACGTCAGGCAGCCCCGGCACCCCTGAGGCTCTCAAAACCCCCAAGGCTCTTGACACCCCCGCAGCCAAAGGAAGCGCTGGGCCGGGCACAGCCGGGGGGGGCAGCGCAGCCCTGGAGATCACCCCAGGCACCCCAGGACCTTTGGGAGGAGCAGGGCAGATGTGTGGGTTCCATCCCCGAAGGAGCATCTAAGGCTGCTTTCCCAGGCACAGGGATGCTGAGCCCTGGAAATTTGGGGGTGAGTAGTTTCGGGACTGTTGCTCCCAGTTCTGCTCCGGCGAGCTGGGATGTCCGTGGGCACTTTTGGTTCACCAGCCAGCCCCATCTCCTTCCTCGCCACCCTGGGGAGAGCCAAAGGCTGCCAACCCCAGGCTCCAGCTCCGCTGCTTGCTGTCTCTCTGGGCTCCAGCCACCATAGAAAGGTCATTTTCCCACAGCCATGGATGTGAAGGAGCTTTGACCAAGTCCTTCTCTGCTCCTCTCTCCCTGGCTGTCCATCCCCAGACCCACAGGGCAGGAGGCTCATCCTGGAGGCCGAGGCTGCAGCTCCGGCCCTCCAGCAAACCCAACGGGACTCGCTGCATCAGGCTGCTGGCAAGCAGAAATTCTGCAGTCCCCACACACGTCCTATCCACACAGAGCCCTTACGGGCAGGAAATGGGGACTGCAGGACTCAGCTGGGCAGGGTGACACCCACGAAGTGCTCATGGCCAAGCAATCCCCTGGCACCACCAGCCATGGGGCTCTGAGGGGGTTCAATCACTTGGAGTGCTACCATCACCACCAGCCTCCAAGCTCAGGTGCTCAGCCAACAAGCCAATCCTCTGGCTTGTCTCTTCGGAGGTGGGTTTGGGCCCCACAGCCCTTTTTCCGAAGGGCTGGCAGCCCCCATGGCAGCAGCAAGGAGGGATGGGTGCTGCTGGGTGCAACACAGCTCTGCTGCCTCTACTACAGGGACTTGGACAACACTTGGGTGCAGATGTCCAGGCACGCCGGCTGAGCGGTGCGGGGCCACGGCCATGCATGGGGAGCAGTAACCAGCAGAGGGTAGCAGATCGTCACAGCTGTCCCACTGCAGTTTGGGCAGGGGATGACCAAAAAGCACCTCAAATCCCACCACGCATCTCCCTGGCCTTGCCCCACCATGTCCTCCAGCCCACCTCATGCCCTCTGTCTGGATGTGCAGCCCCAGTGATGCCCGTCCTGGTCTCTCCACACCGACAGCCTCTGCTAATGCTGGGGGTGTTGGTCTCTGTCACTCCCTAAGCCATTCTCAGGTGAACAACACAACTCCAGCAGGCATGTGGCAGCAATTGCAAACCCTCAGGGCAAGGCCCCTGTACCAGGACACAGCCATGATGTCACCTGGGACTGAAAGCTCACCAGAGACCCACCAGCGTGGAGAAGAGAGGGCTCCGTGAGACCAAACTTCAGTTTTCCACTACCTAGAGAAGAGTTGTGGAGAAGGGAGACACAGCAGTGCATGGCAAAAGGACAAGAGACAACGGGCACAGGTGGCACAAGGGAAACCCTGGTGTCATTAGGAAAATAACCTTCTTAGGTAGGAAAATAACCTAGGGTGCAACACTGTGACAAGATCCATAGTGCTGGGACCTCCAACCTTGAAGGGTTTCCAAACCTGACTGACCACCAGAAGCTCTGATCAACCTGACCTTTGGAGTTAGCCCTGCCTTAAACAGGAGGTTGGACTCAAGACCTCTGCAGGGCCCTTCCGCCCTACATCTTTCTATGACCCCAGGAAACCCAAACCCAACATTTTCTTCTGACTTGGACCAGGTCTCCAAGAGCCAATGGCCTCTTTGGGGTCTATTACACTTGCGATATCTCAGTACCTCTCCTCTCTCTGACACAACCTCTATAACTACGGGAAGAAGAGACTAAAGAAAGACTTGTTCTACCTTTATTGACTAAACAGCGTTGCTTGGGTGCAATCCCTGTGGCCCACCCAGCTGACGTGGTGCAGGAACCCAGCATCCACCGTGTGCTCCTGGAGAAAGCAGGGAGCTTCCTAACCCCCAACACCTCCCCAGGGGAGCAGGGCTGCTGCCCAATAAGGCAGCCAGGTTTCTGTCTCTCCACAGAGGGCGGTGGGACCTCGCTGTGTACCCACCACTGCGTCCCCGAGCCCGGGCTGGCTGCTCCGCACACCAAGTACCATCTGCGATCGCCCCATCAAACCCCAGCCACACATCCCAGAGCAACAGGAACAGCTAAAATGGGTCACAGACTGGGAAAGCCGGAGTTGGGGAATTTTTGGAGATGTTTAAAGAGCTCACTCCCCATTTCAGCTTCAAAAGCATCGTGTAAAGTCCCAGGGTGTGATGAGCGGGAGACAATGCTTAAGTTGATAAAGGAGCCTGAGTCCTGCCCAACAGAAGGATTTCTGCCTCTGTTGTGCTTCTCAAAACACTACCCATCTCATTTACTCAACCACAATGTTTATAACTTGAAAAAAAAAATAAAGCCAAAACTAAATTCCCTGTGGAGTTCATAACTCTAAGCTTCAGTGGGGGTGATCTTATGGGTACGTCACACCGGTCAAACCAGAGAATCACAGGAGGAAAGTAAAGAGTTTAGATGAAAACGAATTATATCTGGGAAGCTGCCAAACTGCCGGCTTTAATGATCCACGGCGCTGCTAAAAATCCAGGGAGTAGGTGAAAAGTTGTTAATTATTCAGCACTGCCAGGCACGCCTGTTTGGAGAGGCGCCACCTCAAAGCAGTGATAGGGGTTTGGAAAGGGCGTCCACGCGCATTGTGTTACCGACACACCTGAGAAGGTCTGTCCTGGGCCTCCCAGCACCAACAGCTGCTTCTGAACTGGTTATTGACCGCGGGAGCCGAGCGGAGAGCCGGTCCCACAGAGTACAGCTGGTCACAGCTGGACTGTGTCAAACGGCACCCAGCAGTTCCTGCCTTCGTGCTCTGATTGCAAGCCACAATGACCAAAATGACACCAAACTAGGTGGGAATGTTGATCTGCTTGAGGGTTGGAAGGCTCTACAGGACCTGGACAGGTTGGATCAATGGGCCAAGGCCAATGGGATGAGGTTCAATAAGGCCAAGTGCCGGGTCCTGCATTTTGGTCACAACAACCCCGGGCAACGCTACAGGCTTGGGGCAGAGTGGCTGGAGCTGCCCAGCAGAAAAG